>JAANBA010000130.1:0-125200 GCA_014621435.1 Neopestalotiopsis clavispora | reverse complement strand
CCTCAAGGAGCCCGGGCGGGCGCACACGCGCGTGCAGCCTCATGGGCGGGGCGCGGACATGAAGGGGTTTGAGGAGTCGTGAGAGCTCTGTCTCTATCTCTCTTTATCTTTGGGTGGGGGCATCTGGAAGCTTGGAAGGGGTGGAATATACCTATTGGTGTCACGGGAGGATTGGAAAGGAGAATGACCGCATACGATGATGGGACTCTGCCATGTATGGCCCAGCTGGCACGGCATCGCCGCCGGAAGGGCAGAGAGCGTCACGAAGCACCATTACTCTGGACCTGAAATATGGGACAACTCTGCTGTTGGCTGGTGTGGGCAGCTTTGGTCGAATCACAAAGTGGTGTCAGGAAAGCGTCCTGAGATGGATATGACTGTCTGCGATGCTTCAACCTTGGTCAAACCGCCAGCAGCTTGTACACTCAGAGGATATCAAGTACAGATATCCGAGGGCCAGCCCAAGAGGCAAAGGACGATACGTATGCCAATACTTCAGGGAAATGAGAGAAACACGATGTTTCGAATCAAGTTACGCCCTCGTGGTTCGTTGAAAGTGAAACCGACTTTCGGCTATGATAGAGTGCTTCAGTCGACCTTGATAATATGAATGAGTATTAAAGAGATATGAATGAGAATGAGAGCCCTTTTATTTCAGACAGTTTCCACTTTCCTATTTCTGTCCATCTTAACGGTGATTTCATGTACACAAGGACAGCATGATATGGAGACTGACAAAAGCACACATCACCAGACAAGTCATCCTTGCGGCTTGAAATCTAGTCAAACTTGCCCTCGTCCGAGGTAGTGTATCATTATATCCACTTTTCCTTCACCTTTTCTTTCACTTTCGACCAGATATCTAGGTACGTAAAATAAATGTCCCTTCCCTGAACGCCATGAGAATGCCGGAAGACCAATTCAAAGCAGATCCATAGAACGCCAATTTTCTCATCAACCGCGAACATGTTGTCCAGAAGAAGCAGCCCTCGAGCTCTTGTCGTCGCGATGGTGATGCTGCTGTTCCTCTGGTACGACAACAGAGTTTCCACGAAAGACGAGATCCCCCTCCTCCTGCTGTGTCGCCATTTGCTGTTGTTGTTGTATTGTTTACTCTGAGTCGTCGTCGACCTCCATGGTCTCGTCGGCCTCCTCGGGGGCAAACTCGACGCCGCCGTCCGTCCTGACCTTTTGGCGGATCTTCTCCTTGCCAAAGACCTTGTTGGTCTCGGTGCCGAGAATGTTCTGCTCCTCGATGCGGGCAATCTCCTCCTGGCTGAGGCCCTGCTCCAGCGCCAGTCTCCGCTTCTCGCTGCCGCGCAGCCTGGGCAGCAGGTGGCTGTGGGTCTGGACCAGCTTGCGGGCGTCGGCGAGCTCTCTGGCGCGCTTGCCGGCCATGCGCTTGCGGTAAAAGACTCTCTCGCGCTTGCTTCTGATTTCCTGGATACGCTCCATGGCCTTGAGGGTCCTGTTTTTTGGTGGGTAGTCAGTAAATCTGCTTCAGAGGATTGCGATACAACTGTACACGACCGTCCTTCTGCTTCCAGAGGAAAGCAGAAGTTCGTGTACAAGGAGCAAGAGGACGTACTTTTGAACCAGGTCGCGGTTGTACCGCACGGGGACGTTGCGACGCTGGGCAAACTGGAGGGTAGAGTCGACAGTCATCTCCTTGCCGGCGGCCTTGCGGAACGACTTTGTCCACGCCAGCTTACGCGGGTTGCGCTTCATCTTGAAGTTCTTGTGGCATTTCGAGCGGCAGAAGCGGAACTGCTTGGCGTCGTTGCGAATAAATGTAATACCCTACAAAGAGAAATCGTCGGATTAGTTTAGCTGCTTTCTCTCGTGCCGTGCCTCTTTTCTTGTCTCTTCCGCCCTCCCTCTTGCAAAATCCCATTTCAACACCCAAAAATCATGTCGAAGAAATCCTCACCTTGCTGGGATAGGCCGGTCGGCTACAGAAGTAGCAAGTCTCGATTCTGACCATTGTCGCGACGTTTCCAACAAATTTGTCAACTGGGAATTATGTCGATATTGTCGGGTTATTTGTGCCGGCTTGTCGTCGGTGTATATGTGAGCAGTTTTGCCGACGGCGTGTCGTGCAATGAGTGTTGGATTGGCTGCACTTTTTTTTTTCTCCCTCTTTGCTAACCGAACCAAAAGTTTAGCTATGGCTGTTTTTTTGCCCATGTAAGAAACCAGACCAAAAATTTTGGAGGAGACCCTTCCCAAACTTTCGCAATCGATAAGGGAGAGAAGCGACTTGGGCGTGGGGCGGGCGGCGCGAAGTGGGCTGGCTCTGTACTCTGCCCCTCCCTCTTATTGGTCAGCGGAAAAACTCTACCACCCGTCTTCTCGCCATTGATCGGGCCCGTGCGTCTAGAAATTCATCGGCCGCTTGTCGCCGTCTGCGCAGGTATTCCCCCAGATTCCGAAGCGATCGATCATTTGGCGATAGAGGCAATTCCCTTTTCTATTCCTCCACCGTACACCCAGAATATAATACCACATCAATCAACAAACATGGCCTCAACATTAGCCATCGGAGCCGGAGTCGCAGTCGCCGCTTTCCTCGTACGTACTCTGCATCCCGAAGCATGAAGACGATCCATGAACACCACCAACTGACCATCATATACAGGGCCGAGCAGGAGTTGTCGCTTGGAGGCGATCGCGCGGCGGTGTCAGTGCCCTGGGCAAGGCTTTCTACAAGGGTGGTTTTGAGCCCAAGATGAATAAGCGCGAGGCTTCTCTGATTCTGTCTCTGAAGTACGACTACCTCTAATGGGTCCTTCTGGCATGGACCGAGAGAATAAGCAGCAAACGACTAACACATATCGACAGTGAGCGCGCCATCACAAAGGACAAGATCCGCAAGCAGCACCGAAACCTCATGCTGCTCAACCACCCTGATCGAGGCGGTAGCCCGTATTTGGCGACAAAGGTCAACGAAGCAAAAGAGTTTCTCGAAAAGAACTCGTGATGATGGCACTACGACGAGCACGCCATGAATACTACGATGTACGAGTCAGTGCGCTGATGGAGAGGACGAGCGATGTGTAAATATTTTGTACAACAACAACATCCAGGGTTGGCATGTACAAAGCGACGGCGTTTACGGAAGACTTTTGGGGTCATATTGCATGATAAATGGGTGTTTTCTGGTTCATGACCATGAGTCTATATTCGCTATCTGGAAAACTACTATTGCCTACTCGGGCGAACTCTCTTCTCAAAAACATACAAAGCGATTTATACAAACCAGGCGCATTTCTGATGGTGTGGTGACGATATTGAATCACCATCCTATACGCTGTCTCCTTTTCTCGCCAGTGCAGTACGTATGCGGTTGAAAATTGAGGATGGACGGCATCCGTGTGCAACTTGCTCATTCCTTCATGTCCTGAGAGCGAGGGGAAGACCGCCGTCGTCCTCTTCGCCATCACTCCAATCGCGAGGACTGGGCGTATTCGTCAGCAAAGGTTAAATATCGCATATCACAATAATTGGCTTCGACTTACTCTCCGTCTGGCTCCCAGCCATCTCTTTCCGAATTTGTAATCTTCTCACCAGCCGACTTGCGGAGAACCATTGTGAGCAAGCAACGCATAGTGTACACGGCATCATTTCCGGCATTGTGGAAATGAGTTGCGGGGGATACACTCAGCTCCCGGCACAAGAACTCGAGCGCCCTGCCATCATTGCAGCGCTGCGCGTGGCGAAAGATATTTCTGGTGTCAACTTCGTCATGGTACCCGGGTAGGCCCCGAAGCTGGATTCCTAGATCTTCAAAATACTTGATATCACTACCGACATCGTGGCCGACTAGGACAAAGGTCTCATCGCCGCGAATCAGGTCCAAGAGGCGACGGGAAACGTCTTTCAGGCTAACAAACTCGCTGGTACTGTTGCTTGCATTAGATGATCATCTCCCTCACTCCAGATTGCGGCATCACTTACCCAAACAGGAATTTCTCGGGGCATCCCTTCACCCATGACTTGTTGACAAAGGACTTGTGCTCCACAATGCGGAGATGGTGAGTCTCAATGAGCTTGTTCCAATCAACCCTCGACGTCTCAGTGGGATCGGAGTTCAGGACGGATTGTGTGTCGAGGATGGCAAGACCAATCTCTGTAATTATGTCTGAGCTAAGCTCATAAGCCTCAACGTCGAAGGCGATCAGGCGGACCATGGACTCCATCGGATAAGGAGTGTGGACATTCTGCAATGGAAGACCTTGAATTCCTGGAAAATGACGAACGTCAGCAAGTATATCGATGACAGAATTTGTCTGTGTCTCCAACACTTACCATCATTAGTGGCAAAAGGCGACTGCTCATCGAAGCCGAATACGGTCTTGGAACGCATACCAAGGTAGCGCTGTGCTCGCTTCATTTCTTGGCCCCATCCCTTCTGACGGGCGACTGCATTGAGGCGCTTCTTTTCCTTCTTTTCGGCCTTGCTGGTTAAGTGGCTCAGACGATTGTAAATGAGCTTTACCTTCTCGCCATATGCCAAAACAGCCTTGCCAGAACCATCTTCAACCATATTTTCCAGCTTGAGTAGCTTCAGAAGTTGAGTGGCATTCTCCAGGTCAGTGTTACTGTGAACTCTGCCAACGAAGCGAGGCAAAATGGGACCATCAAAGACAGTGTAGAAGGCTGATCTCGGATCGGTGGGGATATCGAGATTAAGACCGAGTCGACTCTTGGCATCTGCAATCATACGCTCAAATTGTTCGGTCGGCACCATGGTAATAGGATCCTTCTTGCCATATGGATTAGAGATGCAATAACTGTAAAGAAATACAAGCATCAGCGTTTGTGTAGATGTTCACTACAAACCAGGACGTGACCAAATAGCACGATACGCGGTGGACAGGATGAGCTTGGTAGGGTAGAGACAACGAAGTGTAACTCACAGATCCCATTCGCGAGCAGTAAAGATGTTGTCTCGGAACCACATGGCGACCTAGAAAATTCAATGTCAGACAACGAACAATCATCATAGTTAGAGAGTACGCACCTTCTCAGGCTCCTTGATATCTCCTTGAGGATACTTCTCGATGAGTCCGAACGCGCAAAAACTCAGTCCTGACTTCGCATCCTCGCCGAACTTGGGCTCACGCGGGGTAGCCTTCTCGACATGAGGTATTGTAGCTATGAGGCTGGTCAGTATTCTGTGTCTCCAGAGGTAGTGACGACTAATCTTGTGTTAATGGTGAAGAGAGAAGAAGGCGGCACTAAAGTGTTTAACAAGGATAAGAAAGAAAGATGGGAGACAGTGGTCTGCATATCCGAGAAACAGGGCCAAGAAGCTAGTTCATTTGGGGGAGACATCTTCCAGTGCCACTCACAAGCTGTTCCACTCGAGTTCTGCTCCGTCTGGGGATTCCCTGGATTGACGAGATCGTGAATGGTGATGATGTCGTCGCTGTCTTCATCCTCGTAGTCGTTACCATAATAATCCTCGATTGCATCGTCATTACCAAACTCATCGTCGTCGTTACCGGGCTCGTCGTTGCCGTGACCAGACTCATCGTCTTCATTATCAAACTCATTATTAGAACCATGAGCTCCCTCATTCATTTCACTGAGAGAGGCGAGAGAGAGGGGCGATAAGAGGGGAGGACCGGATGGAGTGAGTGTATTGGGTATGTTGCCAATCCCACCGTTAGATGAGTCGAACAAGTCGTCGTGCGAATGATCGTCCATTGTGGTAGAGTGCAAAAGTGCGATTGCGGTTGGATGATGGAGAAGATGTTGGGGAGATATCTTGTGCTGAAACGGCAAGATAGCCGAGTTACACGTATTTGTGGAAAACAAGTGCTGTTTATAGAACAAAAACAGAGTACAAATAAGAGTGACGGCAGAAAATAAAAGTCCTTCTTCCGTAGAGGTTCAAACTGTCACACTAGAAAAACAGCAGTGATGTCTGTAAATGTGTTGTTGAGGTTGGCATCAAAACAGAAAGGCGAATACTTGGGTGGATGCCTTGAGGTGAAGTTTTATGCGGGCGTGCCAATGGTGCCTGATGTCATTTGCTTTTCTATCGATCTTGCCAAAGCAATGATAGTGAAGCGTGTCGTGGTTACGGATTTGAATTTACTTGCAGGGAGTCAAGGCAGAGCGAGGCGGGTTGCGGCGTCTTAGACCTGCATACAAACGGCGAGCTCGAAAGAGAAGCAGCGCCTGCCTGAACTTGACGTAGACGGCATGGAAATTCTTCCCCCCAAGTGCATAACAATTTACATTTTTCATTCACATCTGATTTCTTTGTTTTGATTCCAACGTACTGGGCGATATATTTCAAGCGGTTTGTCCAATCAAATCGCCTTTTCTGCCGTTTGCTGTCAGGCAGGTTGCCGGTGAGTCATTTCTGATATGTAAGTTTTTATTCTTCAGTACCTACACATGCGTCTGTCAATACATTCTTAATGAATGCAATATAATCGTATTCGAGGGATGTTATTTCTCGTTGGCAATTGCCCCATCTTTCTTTTCATGAAGGTATAAATAAATCTTTGCAAAGATCAGGCCTCTGGGCCGTGAACCATGTTCTACGTAGCCAGTCCCGTTATTGCTATTTTGCTCGCTCTATAACACCAAAACCGCCCTGGATACCTTATTTCTGGAAATTGCACACTTGTATTCCTGGACCGTCTATTTTAAATTGGATTTCAAAAACTGCAACATGTTAGCAAATAGCATCAGTCATGGGTTGCGTCCAGTGCTCACCTCGGCAGCCTCCTCGGGCGTGACTTTGGAGACATCAGAGACTGTAGTGTCGATGAGCCCAAGCTTGGGTTTCCTCACGTTGTTGAACCAGAACTCTCTTCTGTCTCCACCCAGCGCGCCAGTAAAAAGTCTCTTCTTGAAATCCCGTAGGAAGTCATCATATATCTTGGGAAACTCAATGTTAATCATTTCCTCTCGGAAGACCTTCAGGTTCTCAGCCGCTTGGTCAAAATTCAGGTCACCAAAACTTTCAGACACAAGGTCACTAATCACCGCCCCCATTTGTTTGCCCGCCTCTACGACTATAGCATCGTCGTCTGCAGTAAGCAACAACTGCTTGAAAGATGGAATGGCATTGTCGGGTTCGACCTTTGTGCGCTTGTTCGCCGGTTCTCTGAGCAGGGCATCGACGTCCAAGCCAGAGAGCGGTTTTCTCGCCGTTTGCTGTTCCTTGCGGCCACGTTTGCCGCCCTTGACCTTGTCTGGAACTGCACACAAGGATGATTAGTTTAATCGAACTGCACACCTTGGCCACGTGCAACTTACCTTTCTTCACTTCGGCAGTGGAAATCAAATCGTCGAGTCTCGACTTTGCCTTTTCAATGAGATCGGGATCTGGGAAGCTGTATTTGGCCAGAATGGGAGGCATTGGCGGAACCGGCTTATCAGCATGGATTGCTCTGTGGCGAACAACTTGGTTGACGCGGTGGAGCGGTGGAGAAAACGTGTCGTCGACTGCAGCATACTCCAACGTTCTCTCGCCTTCATCATCCAGAGCATATGTTGAAATATCCATGGCATCGACATACTCGTCCATAGCCTCGAGCAAATCTTCAGAGGGTAGGAATCGATGTTTGGTGAGGACGTTGTTCTGGACAGTCACCACCTTGTCAAGGGGTGGAAATGGATACTGCCTTACGTCCTCAGCAAAGGGCATGGGAACATCGTAAAGACATTCGAAATCCACGTCGATGTGAGGCGCAAGTAGATGCAGAGTGGGGGCGTCGTTATCTTTCTTGACTAGTCGTGCCAGAGCGTAGGATTCGTTCTCGTGGAGAGAGTGGATAAAGGATGAAAGTTTCAAAGCATCAGCGTCGCTGTTCTTTTGTGCTACCGTGACGCAGCTTTCGCCGAAATTCAAAAAGGGTTCGAATTTGTCCTGTTGGATAAAGCCGACGATAGAGAAGCCCTTGGTCGTCTCAAGTTTGGTAATGTTGAAGTCAGATTCGCTAATGTGGACAGCGGTTTGTCCATATGCGTATCCCTTTGCCAAGTCGTCGAATTCGACATCTCTTTTGCCTCCTGGTCCATCTGGATCATTGATCTTGTAGGTGCGAGCATTCTTGACGGCGGCGAACTCGCCTCCCTTTTCATACTCGACACCTTCCATTCCATCCTCGTCGAGGGCCTCGGCTGATTGTGATCCATGATTGGTCTTCAAGACGACTTGGCTGGCAGTAGGCGGAGCTGCCCTTTTCGTCTTGAAATAGCGTTCGACATGAATACGCATAGCTCGTTCATCTTCGCCCAAAGACAAATCACCGTCATACGTCTTGTAAGGCTTGTTTTGCTTAAGTCTCGGCGTGTCAAGCTCATCAACAGCCTCGGCAATGGTGCCAAAAGTCGCCAAGTCTTCACCAACGGCGTCGCACAAACTCTTTAGCAGCCCTTCATTCGTGGCCTTTTGTTCCGTCTTGTCCTCTTCCTTGAATCCATACTCTGCGTCGTCAAAATCAACACCCCTGTTGCCATTGTCAGCGTCAAGTAGCTCTAACAACAAGAGCATGAAGCATAAGTAGAAGCGTACAAGATTGTCAATTGGATATTGTGATCGCGAAGCTTCTCAGCAATGGTGGAGATATCGTCTGGGTCCAAATCGAGATGAGCCTCTCCAGACGTGACCATGAAGATCTTGCGTTGGAACTTGAGCCTTGGCGGGGCGACCTTTTCAATCATTTGAATGGCAGGGATTATAGCAGAGACGCAGTCGCCCGTGTCCGTGTCACTCGGCTTGATCTTTGCCTGCAGGGACCTCATCTTGGGCAGATCCATGGGCTGGAGCTCTTGAAGGATAGAGATGTTATCATATCCATCTTCGTCTTCCAAGCCCGTGTTTGTCTCGTTTGTCCGCACTCCAATGACGCCCACGTTCCACGTTTTCCTGGCCGCGGCAACAGTGGTGGAGATCTTGTCCCATATCCAGCGCATGGAGAAGTCGAGGTCTGATTCTATCCTACCATTGTGACAATCGGCCATGGAAGATCCGAGATCGACGATATACACGACAGCTTCCTTGTCGGCCATGGTTGCTGTGAGATGGGGATGCTGCTGAGTGAGGGAGATGCAGTGTGTTAATGAGTGTATGATTATGGCCGGACTCAAATGAATGTCATGACTTGGAAGGAAAATATGAGAGAAAGGGTCTTGTGCTATATCCTGTTCATAAGGAATTAGTCTTTAGTATCATGAATCCATTCCTGATCGTCTAATTCTCAGGCATCCAGGGAGCTAGGAGCTAGGAATTAGGCAGGCGCGGGCACAAGCAGTTGAAGCTCAGAGCGCGTCGAGTCTGGTTGCAGGGATGAGTACAAAGTGGGTCTCTAGCAACGCGAACAGAGAACGAAGTCACACTTTTTGTTCCAGGCAGCTAATCCACATCTTTTCTTGCTGCTTAGGCTAGCTCCCGAGTCCCGACATGAAGCTTTTGCATATGGCCCAAGCTCCTTGCATGAAGCCTGGGGTTTTAGCGCCATCACTGATTAGCTCCCATCCAAGGAAAAAGCAGCCGGATGTTCCAATCGATTGAGACCGTCATTGACGTCCTGATCGAACGTTCTACGTCTGGGCTTGAGTGGGCCGAGGCTCCTCGCTTCCATGACATAGACATGTAGATCCATTTTCGTAGTTACCCAATCAATTCTTACACATTTCCAACATTCTATTTTTTGAACATTTTGTTCACTCGTGACGACTTCAACAACTGATCAAGAACTGAAATCTGCAGAACGTACCAACAGCCGAGACACAATGGCGGGGTCTATATTCTGGACGCCAGGTCCTTACCACATTCTATCGTAGGTTGCACGACAACGACTTGTACGTAGCAGAATAGCCGTTGCTAATACTCAATATCATCTAGCTATGGAACTCTCCTAGGAACACAAGTCTTCCACGTAAAACAACCCGTCTTGCCATCGGTGCTCGAGGTTGTATCCTTGTAACCACTGTACTGATCGTGCCCCCTAATCACAGACCTTTATCAATGCCACGGCCGCATTCAAGACCCTCGAGCGACCCCAATTCGCCGTCCTCCAAAAGGCCCTCTTCCCGGCCTACTTTGGCATGCAGACGGTCCTACCGGTAGCCATTACGCTCACGTACCCGGGCGGCCTGATGGCGGCGCCCGGCGGCATCCGCGGCGCGCTGCTGGACGAGGCCAACCGCTGGAGCGTCGCCGTCCCGCTCGCCACCATATTCGTGACCGGACTCGTGAACTGGGCCTATTGCCTCCCCGTCACCAACTCTATTACGGATAAGAGAAGGGCACAAGGTACGTGGTTGTGGCCGGGGCTGTCTGCTCGCGATGCACTCCCGTCGCAACCTTTGTCTGCCAAACTAGACTGACTGATCCAATCGTGTGTAACAGAGAAGAAGGACGGCAAGAAGAGTTGGGATCCTGCGCCGCACTCACAGGAGATGCAGTCCCTCAACAAGCAGTTTGGCAAGATTCATGGAATCTCGTCTCTGCTCAACCTGGTCACTCTGATCGCAACCATCACTTACGGCTTTACCCTGTCAACCAGAATCCTGTGAGCTCGATGACGACTACACAATGGCACGAAGTTGCTTGGAGAAATGCGAGGCACAAGACAAAAGCAGTTCCACTACAATTGGGATGTATCATAGTGTTGATTAGCCGTCGAAAATACTGTTCTACCACGTCCGAGATGCCTCAAGACCAATAGCCGAAATCATTCACGAGCCGTGGCCAATGTCATCTTCCGTCCTGTCTTGCTGCAACTAAAAAGCAATCTCCATTTTTTCTCTAGTCCTTCTGACAATTAAGAGCAAAACGCTGAAATCAAAACCCGATGCGCCTTTTGCCATCTCCTTTTGGCGGGGTATAATGGACAACCTGAAACACAGGCGCCTTTTCAAATACTAATGAGCAATCGCCGTGTTGAAGCAGATTCTGTTGCTGACGTGGAAATACCAGTTATCGGAACCCGAATGCCGGAAAGCGACACAGATAGGTCCGAATGGAAAAGGTCCGAAAAGAAAGAAAAAAAAGGTGGAACCTTTAGGGCTTTCCAGCGAGAGCAAGCAGCTCGGCCTTTGCTGCAGCCATCTTTCTGGCCTTGGTCTCGGCATTGTCGATGGAGATGGCGCGCTCAGTGGTGGCGGCTCGTCTGAGGGAGTCGTGCAGGGAGCGCTTGGGAGGAGCGAGAGCCAGCTGTCTGGCGACGTCAATGTCCTGGACAGGCTGAGGGTACTGGCGCATCATGGCGTCGAGTGGGTTGTCGCCAGTCTGCGATCGCGGCAGCTTTGGGGGAACAGGCAGCGAATCGTTGGAGTTGGTTGATGTGGAAGAGATTGACGATCTACGGGTAGCAGATTCAGGAAAGTAGCTCTCGCCGGCCTCGACAGGCTTCTTGGGCTGGCCAGCGATCATCTGAGAGTCCGAAGATGGCGTCTCGGTTGCCATTGGCGGCGTGAAGAAGCCGGTGATGTAAGAAATGGCCTGGGTAAGTGCCGACATTTTCGTTCTTGGATGTGTGTACGTAGTATATCTTGAACGGTATTTGGGTTCTCAAAGAAGTACGAAGTACTGGTGATTTGATAGTGTTCCTCTATGCTATTTCCTTTGGATGTTGGTTCACTGTGTGACAGGAAAGTAGTCAATGTTTGGGTAGCTGAGCTGTACACACAAGCACCCAGGGAAAGAGCAGAGGCAGTGCAGGAAAAAGAAGAAAAAGAAAACGAGACTCTGGGGAGGAATGACAGAGTTTAAGGGCTTGAGTGGTCGGATGGGGCCAGGTGAAATAGGATTTATTTCTGGGTATCCGTTTTACTGCTTGCTCCAGAGGTTGTGTCCACCCACGATGCCCTCAGAAGTTTGGAACGAAGTGGGACGCTGCCTTACATTAGTACGAAAAGGAAGAAAAATTCCAAAGGTTGACCCACCAATTTCGATCTTTCCATTTCTCATTAAATACATCAGGCAACCCTGTCAATAAGTCTATTGCTCCTTCCCTCTCTTTTCTTTGTCTACCTACATTTGGTACCAACGAATCAACTATGAATGGTGTGTAACGTAGCCGCAGACGGCTTCTTCTCTTTTTTTCTCTTTCCATAACTTTTGCACTACTCACCATGTGTGTGACTATGTTGCGAGACGGTGATCTGCGCTTGCGTGTCTAGCTTACTCGAGCATACATTGGATGACGGGTAGACCGGCGTATGCAACTGCACTTCCAGTTTCAGAAAAAGAGCTGCTCCTTTATGTACTTTGTAGTGCAGTATGCCTCATGCATCTGGACATACATTTTTACTTACATGGATACGGTATCAACTGTCGGTCGCTCGTTCACCGCAAATTAGCCTCTCTGCTGATATTCGTCACTCTTCTGCTCTTGCCTGTTGTGTTCACCTTGTCCCTATGTTCAGGAGGCGCCTCTTAATTACCGGTCATGGTCAGCTGGTCACCTACATCATCTACAAAAAGGGAACCATTGAATCTGATGTAAGGTGAGCCCAGAAATGCCAAAGCCTGGGGCCGGGCGACACAGGGCACCCGGGGGGTTGTCCGACCCCTGATGTTCATCACTGGCGTGATTCGCCATGCTGCAGATAGGGTCCTCGAGCTTTCCTTCCAGAAGGGCTCCGCTATCGCTAAGCAATCGCTAATGCACCCTCAGATTTTCAGATTTGGGCGGGGCATCTCCTCGACACTAGTGGTATGCACAGCCTAAAGCTTTTATCTATTCTTGTACGACCCGGAAAGGAGCCTCCTATGTGAGGAAACTTTGCATTTGCACTACACTCGGGATCCGAAAGAGCTGAAAGTCTGTCTGTGCAGAAGAAACGTGCAAGGCGTTCTTATGCACATGTCCGCCTCGGTACAGCAAAATTCAAAAGGTGTGGAGAGATATGCAAGTCTATTTGTGACTTTGAAGGCTGGGCTGTTCTCGCAAATGATCACCCTCCATGCCACGCCGTAGGTCAGGTATACTGCCATGGCGCCACTCAGATAAGAGGCCAGTGACAGTGGGAGTGATCTACACCAGGCTGTCTGAGGGGTATCCATTACAGCATTGATCATATCATGAATCGTCACACACATAACAGAGACAACATGACGGGCAGAAATCTGCACGCCCGCTCACTTACCCGTTCGACCGTTTACCCGTTTGGCACGATATGACCACGACATTTACAATTAGTTTTTGCAGCACACCATCTTCAGAGCCTCACTGACAGTCAGTTGACGCGCCCAGAAGCTGGAAATCCATGGACGCTAGAAACTCACAGTTAGAGCCCGCCGCGCACAGCATTAAAGTAGTGTGCATGCAGTGCCCAGCCAAGCCAAAAACGTCTTGGGAAACCTACGCAGCGGCATATGGGGGCGCAATGCATACTTAAGGTTGACCCAAAAGATGCTGACAACCGCTTACCCGGGTGGCCGGTCTCGGGGCTAAGAGAAGTATATACTTTTCAACGGAGAGCTTCAATGTGACCAGGTGATCAACAATGGTGATGCCTTGACCGGTGTGGCCCTGCTCATCAATATTTTTATGGCAAGGCGGACATATGGCCCACGAAAAGACAAGGGGAAAAAAACATTCAATCAATCCGCGCGGTATTGGAACTTGTCAAGTTGCACCGAGTCTGGGCCGCTTTGATCACGCAAACATGATTCGACCTGCATGAAGCCATGAGTCGCCGCCCGTGCCCGCCAAACAGCGGTCCGACGAGATCGGATTCATGGAGCCTGGGTGCGCACAGGTGCGGCACCGCATATAATCAAACTAGGTAAGATATGTATGAATGTATGATTGAAAATTGCGGGGGGCCTTCCGATTGGAGGCTTAAGAAGAGGCTTGCGAAGGATTTCCAATGCTGCACTACGCGCATATCTGTCTGACAATATGACGTCTATTATCAAAAGGATATCACCCGTTCACCGTTTATTAAACCGCCGTGTCTACATTCTTCCCCTCTTCTAGGTAATCCCCGAGCGGGATGCAGATATCACCTCCGTACCTCTGCAATGCGAATCCCGTCTAGAGGTAGTGCAGCGGCAGACGACCGGGACAACTCATTGTCCTGCTGCGTCATGTTGCGTGTCCACAAACTTGGCTGTTGCAGCGGATATGATCGTCTACGGGTTGTGATGCAAACCCCAGGTACCCAGTCTCGACCAGCTTCTTCTACTTCTGCTTGCCGGCCTGTTCCTTCTGGGCCTGTCGCTTCTCCAGCTCGCTCGTGCGAATCACCTTGGGTGCAGGGCGCTTGTACGGCGTCAGGCTGGGCACCGTCATACCGACCTGGCGCTGGTAGTGTTTGTAGTCGGGGTACTTGTTTGCCGTGATGAGCTCGGTGAGCCAGGTCGAGCCCTGGAACAGCATGAGCAGGCCCATGGCGCCGAATCCGGTCCAGCTGTAGACGGCCTTGGTAGCGTAACAGCTCCAGTGGTAGAGCACCAGCCAAATGGTCTGCTCCGCGGTAAAGTTTGGATGTCTGCAGTAAGCCCAGAGACCAGACGTGTTGAAGCCCTGGTCCAATTGCTCAAGCGTGTATGGCGAGTCCTTGGGCACCTTGCCCGTTGCCTGGTACTGCCTCTTGCTGTTTTGGTAATCTAAAAGAGCAGTCAGCCAAATATGCTTGCCCAGAGATGCAGTCTTGACGTACCCCATTGCTGCTGATCACTGAACCACTCGGTAAGCACCAGACCGAGCTGGGTTGCCGTGAACATGATATCTACTGCAGATATCTCCTTCTCATGCTGAGAAGCAAGCAGAAGGGCATAGGTAGGAGCTGCCAGAAGGAACAAAAGAACGCTCTGGATGAACGAGATGAACGTAATGTTGAGAATGAAGAACGGGATTGAGCCAATATACTTCTTCACCAGTTCCCTAGCCTTTCAATCAGTACACATGTTGGGTATATCTCATCGGACATTACAATAAGGAACGCGTCGGTCCACTTACCATCTGTAGTCCTCAGACCCGACTTGGTAACCTCCCCTCCGCCAGTAGTTGAAAGTCAGGCGAGCCTTGGACTGCAAGTCAGCATGTTATCACCAGTGCATTGACTTCCGGATTACTCACACTCCATACACAACTCCAGAGAAGTACGAGGTTGAGTCTTTGACTCTCAACATTGTTCAGATGAGCCCAGATCTTGAAGTGCGCGTTGTACATTGTGGGCAGCAAGCTCCACATGCGGTCTACCTGGGACCAGTTGCGGTTGGCCTCGGAAACCACCAGGAAGACCACACCGGCAAAGAGCGAAAAGGCAAACCCAGAAACCAGCGGATTGGTCTGCTTGTACAGCTCCAAAAGGTCGTGGGGGCTGTTGATGTGGTCCAGCACGCGCTGCGGCAGCTCATACAGCTGTGGCAGGAAGGGCTCGACCGTCTTGGACCAGTCGGCGCAGTCCTCCAAACTGAGGAAGTGCGGAAGCGCCATGATTGATGTCGTTGTCGGAGAATGCAAACGTATTAATCTCGAATTACAGACAGGTTGAGAAGTGAAGAGCGGGAATGCTCATACAGTTGTATCATATAATCTGCGGCCCGGCACGGTACTAGGTTAGGGGACAATGGAAGCCAAAAAAGAGACGTCATGACTTTGAGAGCCTCAACAGCTGTCAGTGAGCCAAGTGACCAAGTCAGCGCCTTAGCGTCCGTCGCTAGCGCCAGTTCCTGGTCGTTAGCGGGCTGTGGCTCTACAGGGTGGGGCGTCGCGGCTTGTGTTGACTTTGCATGCAAGGAACGCCTCAAACTCGGGCCAGTCAACCACAACCGCGTATGAAGATATCAGAGCCTGGTTAAACGCGATAATGCCACGATAAGACTGGATTAAAACGATTTGAATAATCAAAAGAACCTATCATTCTCTCGAGTTTTGTGTGATGCTCACCACAACACATCAAGAATGAGGTCGCGATCCTCACAGCAGGGAATATTTCCGTTATGGAGCAGCTGCCTACTTCTCATACCCGTCTCATGCCACGCGATCTCTTGCGTTGACACAGATGTACCAGCCACTCGCCACATCAAAATCTCTTCTCTTTTGTTTACGGCGGCCATCGATTTATAAAGGATCCCACGCGTTCACTATTCGTTACAAGTCAAAAATGAGGATTCTTTGCGTGGCGGAAAAACCGTCAATCGCCAAGGCTGTTGCCGGGCATCTTTCTGGCGGACAGCAACAAACAGTTGGTGACTCTTCAATCCGCGCCCAAGAATGAGGAATAGCTTACTGATTTCTGGTTCCACTAGCGTAACACGCCCAACAAATACATCAAGAACTACACATTCGATTATGACTTTGGTCAAGGATGGGGCAATTGCGATGTGACCATGACTGCGGTGCTCGGTCACATCACCACTACTCAATTCCCATCCGAGTACAAGGACTGGAGATTTCCGCCTCCAGACAGTCTATTCAGTGCTCCTGTTGTGACTACTACTGCCGAGGTAAGTAAAATTCCCGTATCAATGAAGGAAGGCTAACCAGCTTGGGACCGCTTCAGGATAAAATAGATGTGGCTGGGAATATTGAACAGCAGGCCAAGTATTGCCAAGGTCTATGCATCTGGACCGATTGTGATCGCGAAGGAGAGCACATTGGCCACGAGATTTGCGAAGCCGCCAAGAGAGGGAACAGCCGGATTCAAATAAAAAGGGCCAAATTCAGCAATATTGAAAGAGCGTAGGTCGGATCCTTCCCAAGGAACGAGGAGCAATTTCTCATACAAGTACTCACAATCTACAGTCATGTCCTCAATGCAGCAAGGCACCTGGTGATGCTAGACGAGAAGCAGGTCAATGCCGTGTCCGCACGCATTGAGCTTGATCTGCGCATTGGGTATGCATTCACCAGGTTCTTGTCAAATAATTTGAAACCAATGGGCGAGCCTCTTACTGCAATGACATTGAGTTATGGTGAGTGTAAACTCTTTCCAGGGTGTCGGCTTCGTCTTCAGCTCACAACTTAGGCTCCTGTCAGTTCCCAACCTTGGGATTTGTTGTTGATAGATACTTTCGAGTCCGAAACTTCAAACCTGAGCCTTTCTGGAGCATCAAGGTTATGCACAAGAGAGAAGGGATAGATGTCAATTTTACCTGGTCAAGAGGACGCTTATTTGATCGGGCTTCAGTCATCATTCTCTATGAAAGATGTCTCGCAGCCAAGATGGCGCAGGTCACAAAAGTCCAAGAAAAGCCGACAAAGAAGTGGAAGCCTCTGCCTCTTACAACCGTCGAGCTGCAAAAGCTGGCCACTAGATTCCTACGTATGTCCGGTCAAGAAGCAATGACTGCAGCCGAGAACCTCTACAACAAGGGTTTCATTAGTTATCCCAGAACGGAGACCGACCGTTTCGATTCAGGCATGAATCTCCGAGCTCTGGTCCAGAAACAGACAACGGACAATCGCTGGGGTGGGTTTGCACAAGATCTCGTGGATGGAGGTTATAACGATCCCAGAAAGGGGCGAAACGACGATAAAGCACATCCTCCCATTCATCCAATCACTTACGCTGCGCCAGCTGTCCTGCAGAGCGAAAATGAGAAGAAAATTTACGAGCTGGTAGTTCGACGCTTCCTAGCTTGCTGTTCAGACGATGCAAAGGGTATGGCCACAGACATCGACATATTATACGGCGAGGAAGCTTTTCATGCACATGGAGTTGTCGTGCTCGAGCGAAACTACCTTGATGTATACGTCTACGATAAGTGGACCGGCAGTGTTCAGCTGCCCAAATTCACAATTGGCGAACGATTTGAACCCCTGGAAGCAATCATGACAGAGGGCAAAACTGCGGCACCGAGTTACCTGACGGAAGCAGATCTGATTGCCCTCATGGACGCCAACGGCATTGGCACAGACGCTACAATGGCGGAGCATATTCAAAAGATTCAAGACAGGCAATATGTCAGTGTTGTCCCCCGGTCCGGCCGGGCGGCCGGAGAGGAGGGAGAGGACGACGATGACAATCACGCACCTGCCCGAGGAGGCCGTGGGGGACGGGGAGCTCGAGGAGCTGGCCGTGGACGTGGTGGCCGCGGAGGATCGAGTGCCGGAGGCGGCAGAGGCAGCGTGATGGAGTTCATTCCCACCAAGCTAGGTGTAGCCCTGATCCAAGGATTCGACGGCATGAACTTTGACACGAGCTTGGGCAAACCCTTTTTGCGCAAGGAAATGGAGCTGAAAATGAAGGCCATTTGCGATGGTAGGACTACGCGCTCGGCTGTATTGAACGAAAGCATCAACCAGTACCGACAAGTATACAACCAGTCCCAGGAGAAGCTTCACGTGCTCAAGGCAGTAAGTTATTGGCCCGCGAATGATCGATCGGTCATTGCATAAACTCTGAGAGTTCGCGATGCTAACTATTTTCTCCCAGGCTTGCAGACAGTACCTCTTCCAAAATTCTGGCGCATGATAGTATATTATAATTATAGGTAGCATGTGAAGTTTTCTCATCATATAATTGGTTGCGGACTGTAGTCAAGTCCGGTCTCCTACTATAAATGCATAGCATCAGAGGCTCATAATAATCGTACCTTGAGTCAAAGTATATTGTCCTCTTTTTCATCAATAAGCCTCTATCTTCACCAACCCTTAAACCCTAAGCGTGCGCCACATCTGCACCATTCAGGTTTCAAGGCTGGACCTTGCACCTGCGGCAATTCTTCGCCAGGTTGGATGCAGCGAACATCCTTACACGGCCGTGGGGTGATGGGTGAGCTCAAATCGAAAGAGTGGTTGCATATTGGGACACATTTGTCTATTGCAAGCATGTCTCGAATGTACCACCAAACACGGTGTCAAATCACATAAACAAAGACAAAATATTAAAAATATAGAAAGGAAAAGCCAAATTCAAAGATTGGTGTTTCTTTGGCCGATTCATCCGTTGAGTCGCATAGCCGAGACAGCAAAAGTCGGGTCAATACGGAATTGGGCAGGCTATAGGGCATTGCTCTCACAGGAAAATAACGCGGCGTATAATTCGCACATATAAACACGCCTACGCATCATATATACCCCTGCTGTGTACTATAAGTATCCGATTACGTGAAGTAGACCGCTCGGTCCGGGCAATGAATTGATGATGAACCATATACATGTTGCGGATTCATCCGATTCAAAAAGGCTCCGATTCTAGCAAGGTGGCTGGTTTCTTCTAAAAAGCAAGTCCTTTTTGTTGAGCCGATCTGGCGACTTGTCCTATCGCTGGATTTCACAACGTGGGGGAGCCCTCAAAGGAGAATGGGAATTCGAAGCGCAAAGCAAAGCATCGTGCGGCATATGCAAATGCATCCTGCATCGGACTGGGTCTCTTCTCTCGGCAGGGCGGGGTGTGGTTCGCACAAATACTAGGCATGTAGACAGGTGCAACCGCAGGCTCTACTGTGTTATTTTCTTCTCTGCCGTCCTGCTTGACCGGCTGCTTGATCATGTACGTTTGTATAATCTAGAGTTGAGCCAAGCAGGTCCCGGGAACTAAAGAAAGCTGCACCATTGTTGCTTGCACATATCTTTAGGCTTGGGCAGCGGGATAATAGCCACCACATGCCTTGTTTCTGTCTGCGCGATAGGGCAGGACGAAACGGACGAAATTGAACGATGAACAATGACCCCTCATCTGTTTCCTTAGACAAGGCCGAATATCACCACTAATGTACGGACCTGTATGCAAGCAAGCAGGAAATCGTCAATCAGGAGGAGAGGGGCTAATCGTCGTTGCGACGTTCACAACAGGGTCGCAACCGCCACCTGCTTTTGGGTAAAATTGTACGCAAGGCAAGGCAAGAGAGAGTATGTAAGGGTACAACCCTGGTACTCCGTCACCTGCCTTGCATACACATCCAAGAAGGAGGGAGGGGGCAGCCATGAGAAGAGGTCGGGGAATTTTTACTGGTTTGGCAGAAACAATGAGGACCATCTTGCCCCTCACTTTCACTCTTCAGCTTTCTGTCTTGTTCGGGGTGTATCCCAATCAAATGCAAAAAGCCGGTATGGTATACCGGGATGTCTACCTAGCTTGCCTTGCCTTGCCCTGCTTGCCCTGCTATCTTGACGATATATCCCCGGAGGAGCGGGGTTGTTTGTGGCTTTCTCTCCCTCAGCGGAAGACAAGATACGACGATGGTAGCTCGCGGCCGGCATTCGGGAGTGACGATCCCTTGCCCCCCAAAAAAGTCGGGGAGGGACTCGACACTCTCAAGCTAGAGCATTTTAGTTGCACTTCCCAGCGTTGACGAGAGCCTTCGACCAATGAGAGCAAAGAGTGCGTGAAACGTGAATAAAATATGGTGCTTCTCAGGACTGCAACTAATAAGTACCTATGGAAGCACGTTCTTGATGCCTCGACCTGCCGTGGCCCGTTCGGTAGTTCTTCTACATTCAGATCGAAAACCCCTTCTTTCTCCCCACGAAAGGGAAACCGGCAGAAATGCAGGTAATACGAGTCATTTTTCTACAGGACCTGGTTCAGGAGCGAGTGGGCTTTTGGCTGCTTGCTAGAACCCGCACGTACCGTAAGATAGCAGGTAGTAGGGGGGCGCGGCGACATGGTTTCGTTACGTTCAATGTAGGTACGCGGAACTGTATTGCGATAGACTTGCAATAGTTTGGACTGGTCCCTACAGTAGATCAGGACGCGAATAATCATGGTGGTGCGGATAGGCATATCTGTCGGAAATTCAGGGTCCAAAGCCCTCACCCTTTTCCCACTGGTTGACTACTACTGCTTGTCATTTTTTGTTCTTTTTCATCTTCTGGGCTGCTGGCTGGCTCTATCGCGATTCCTGCCGACGACTATTTCCTCTCTATTCTTAGCTCGGGGGATCGTCGCGCAGGGTGCGTGTGGTGGAGTCGATTGCTTGTCGCGATCCTGACCGTTGAATTTAATGAGAGTTGAGCGCGTCTTTTCTAGACGGGGGGCTTTATTAGTGTACGCAATACCACTACAGTCCAGTAGTTCTATGTAAATTGGCAGGCAAGCAGCTCTCAGTAGTAGATGTTTCTAAATAGGATATCGAAATGAAGGAAATTCGTGATTTGAAATACAGTCAGCTCTCCTCAGCTCCGCCTAATCCGGAATATCGGTGACCAGCTGATGAGAGCATTCAGCTCTTGTCATTCTCCATTCGTACTCCGTTTATGAAGATCTGATTGCCCTTTTCGAACATTCTACCACCCCTTTCCCAATTTTGCACGGCCGTCCCCTATTTCCAATTCTCTCTTTTGACACTTTCGTGGGCAACGCCAGCGCGACACGCTACAGCTTCCGGGCTGATCGTGGCCGAACTCTAATTTACCCCCTTCTCCAGAAATACTCGTGTCATTCCGGGTTGCTCAGAGCACCGACGGACGGTTCGATAGCAGGAATGGGTAGGCATGAAGTTGGAGGGGGGTGTGACCAGCATGAGCCCTGATTGAACCAGTCAAAGGAACATTTGAAGCTTGGAAGTTGTGTAGCGTGCCCCAGGTGCCGTACTGTCGCTACCATATGTACGATACGTACCCCCAGATGCAGTCAATCTACGGGCACACCCGAGCTACTCCTCAAGTTTGGGTGGGTGGAAATAGTGTTTTCCCCATTAATCTCTGGCTCGTCGCTGGTGCTGCTCTCTCTCGCCGCTGGGGCTTGCTGGGCGCTGGGCTTTGCTTGCCAGCGACCCAAGCCCACTAAAGAACCCCCCCGGCTTCTGCATCGGCCGGTGATCTGGCGCTGTCATCGCGATCACAAGGGGATGCCGAACCAAGCAAAAAAGAAAACGTGCGGGAATCGAAAGGAAACCGGACCTTCGGAAGAGCGACGTTGCAGAATGATGACCAAACGCTCTTGTTTTTGTTTCATGCCGCTTCGTGAAATGGATCCTTTCCTCTTTCTGTTCCATGGGCTGGGCTTGCATGCATTTCAGACTTTTGGGTTTCGACAAACTCTCAAACGCTTTCTCCCTCTCTCTGCCTTGTCTTGTCAGGGAACCCAGCCCTACGTCATCCGACAAAAGCCTTGGGTCGGTCGCCGACTTTGGGGGGAACTTTGAGTGTACCTGTAGCGTCCTTCTGTAGGTACCGTACCCAGCAGCGCCCAGACAGACAAGAGACCCCCATAGAGGATCCTCAGAGGGCCCCGAGCTGAGCGACACTATTATCCATTATCGTGGTCCACAGGAGCTCTCTCCAGACCGGAACAGCACCCGCATGCTCAAGATACCCATAAAAGTAGGTCGCTCTAACTGTCTACAGGGCAAAAACGAGTCACTTATCCTGAGGGACCGCTAGTTTGGCTACACTAGAGTTATGGATTCGTTGCGGGTTGGCGGGAATCCATAGAAGGTCGGTCAGAAAAAGGGCATCTCCATACAGTACGGCGCACAACAATTTAGACAATCATCAAAAAAGGATGCAAAAATGAAGATTGCACGAGATATATTCAAACAGGAATGCAGTACGACTGCCCTGCATTGCTTTTTCCTACGTTCCCTCTCAGTTGGCCGGAGGATCCTTCTAGAACCAGTGGCTTGTTTATGGCGTCGCCGTATGAAGAGACAAATTTAACCAAGACAGCAGGAGTCAATATAATAAGGAGACAAACAAGACAGACAAAAGAGACGAGCGCAACCTAGCAATCTCTATGATCCCACCCTACCCCCCTGGCACCGTTCATTACGTCTCCAACTCGCACAGTATCTTTCAACTGATAAGACCACCATGCGACCAAATATGTCAAGTTGTAATACAAGAGGATAGACCCCCCTCATCATGAACACACAAAAGGAGAAAGAGGCAAAACCCCATGCGAGAATCAAAATACAGACAACAATGACGAAAGGACGCGCCGGTGGATGATGATGAGGTTAGAATCGGTACATTTCGGGTACGCATTCGCCTGAAGGACGGTTGAAGCCATAATAGTATGGTCGACGGCTTGTGGCAGAAAGCTCCAAGACGCCCCCCGAGAACCCAACTCTCTGGGCCAATTCATCGAGGCACGAGGTCCGAGGGGTGGCTGTATTTGGGTTAAACACACACCCATTATTCCCAATCCATCCGCAAAGTGACACGCTCAATACCTGCTGAATCACCTACAACATCCCGGTCAGACAGCCCAACCCGATCATACCATCACATTACCTGCCAGGTACTTGTGTCAAATGGATGACTGACTGATTGAACTGACTTGAACTTGGACCGAACCCGGGCCTTGGGAACTCTGCCCAGCGCCAAATCCCTACCATGGGCATTTCGTCCCAGGTATCCCATCTTAGGAATCCAGTCCAGTCCAATCCGATCCCAAGCCCGTCACATCACCCCCCCATCCTTAGCACCAGTCGCATGGCAAAGCCCAGGCCGCCGGTTGGCACAAGGACCATGGAGGTACCTTGAGTACTTGGCTATTACTTGGACACACTTGGGGGGGATTATGGTGTGTTGTTGGTAGGGTGTGGTGTAAGTTGATTATGTGTGTATGTGAGTGTGTGTGTGTGACTGACCTGTGGTGCGTGTGCGTGGTGCGTGTTATGTAGGTGGTAGGTAGGTAGGAGTGGGAGTGTGAGTGGTGTGTGTTATCTAAGGTGTGTCTATTATCGCCTTGCGCCCATCCCATCCCATCCCAACCCATCCCATCCATGCCTGGATGGTATGTAAGTGCGCCGTGTCGCTCCTTTCCTGCTTCGGATCCCTCTCCTTCCCTTCAAGCAACATCAACAAAGACAACAACGACTACGCATCTTTTGCACCCCCTCACAGTCATCTTCTTGTCACAGTTCCGGTCATCGCGTCAGCACTGCCATTTCTTCGTCCTGCTTTTTCTTCTTTCGAGTCACATATTTGCTCTTTTCATCAACGAGCAAAAAGCCTCGAATAAAGTTGCTATTTCTGAATTACAAGGCACTGCCTACTTTCGGAGCCCTGATCTTGTAAGTCGCGCGCACCTGCAAACCCCCATCTCTGACTCAACCCACCACCCGACCCCAGGCCACTTCCGCCTCACTCGCACAACTTGCGCGCGGCCGATAACGACGCGTCGCACAAACACTCACTGGTTGTCTACATATACTAATGCGCCTGCTCTTATAGAATCATATCCTGAAAGTATTCAGAAATTCTGCAGACTCAAAATGGCATCCCTGGCAACCAGTGCTGCTGCTGTTCGCGATATCGCAAAGACCTCCCTCGGCCGAGACAACTTCACTGCTGTAGCGGCCGCCCGGAGCGTCCCTGTGACACGATCCCACCCCCTCCCGACACCTCCCAACTCCATATCTCCTGCCCTGCCGCCTCACGGCCTCAAGGCTCAGCTACAGAAGGCTTCCAGACTGGAACCCATCGACTCGGATCTGGACTTGCACGACGGCACCGATTCCGAATCGGTCGGCTCGGGCTCCTTTGAGTCCACCGGCGCTATTTCCCCGGCGCTGCTCGCAAAGTACCACCTTCCGGAGATTCTGCTGAACCATGGCCCCATGCCCATCCGTTACATCATGGGCTACCTCACGACATCAGTTCCTGGCTTTGCCGGTATACCACCACCAAAGGCTAGGAGGCTCGTCGTTGCGGCGCTGGAAGGACGTGGACAGGGACACGGCGCAGAGGGCGGAGGGGTTAACGGTGACGTGATATTTGAAAAGATCGGCTGGGGAAGATGGGACGCAAAGCGTCGGGGCCACCCGAACCGTGACGCCTCGTCACGGAGGTCACCCGAGGCTGCTGCTCCCTATCCGGCCGGTATTCCTATTATCAAGGGTCCCCGCGCTTTTGACCGCACCAGGTTGGCGCGCGCCTTCAAGCTTTGGCAATTCGGCCGCTTTTTCACATGACGATCGCGACGTGAGCATGCTCGAAAACGAGGCAGACAAGATGTCCCTCGACTCGCTTGACGAACCCGCTTCGGCTTCTTGCTCCGAGGCCGGCGACGACGACATGATCATGAATGACGACCCCGAGGATGCCACTGACGATGAGGACTGGGCCGCTGTCGGAGCTGCTGCTTTGCGCGCAGAGTCCTACTCCAGCCCGGCCGAGGCTCGTCATGGCTTCTCGCACGTATATAACGGGGGCAATTTCCGCTCCTTCTCTGGAGCTGGCATGCTCCGTGAGCCTCGACTCGACAATATCGATCTTGCTGCATTGGCTGCCTCCCCCAACACCCAGGAGCGTGAGGCCATTCAGGCACTTTTGCAGCTCGGTTCTGTATAATAATCTTTTGCATCGGCGGCGTTTTTTTATTTCTCATTGGGTGAAGACGAGCGACAAGCGGCCAAGGAAACAAACAGCCTCATTTGGCTGACTTTGGCTGCACTGAATTTCAAGCGTCATACATGATTGAGGCGGTGTTCCTCTAATTCATGACCATATCTCATCGACACGGCGCCTCTGACATAATGCGATCTGGAGGATATTTTTGGGGTTCTTGGTTGGTTTATTTCCCAAGGTGCATACATTCCCCACGACACCGAACAAAGCATGCGGCTTGCATGCTTGAAACCCAGGAGGTTCATTCTATAAATATCAACTTCCCATGGTAGCGGGCCTTCCCCCGGAGTCGACATTTTCTTCTATCTCTCCTCATCATACACGACCTCACGACACCCTTACTCGTATACGAATCTCGAACGGATTTCATCTACGATACTCCCCGTCAGGACCACAGGACTACTGGGCAAGCCTCGAGACCTTGCGTGCTCGGTTTCCTCGATACCCTCTTGACACTTTTTATCAAATTCAACTTATACCCCTATTGCACCTATGTTTTCTTCACGAAACACGGATACTATTTTCCGCTGGCAGAAAATACACCCACCCACTTCAACATTGTGGGAACCCCGCATGTCTCGCCTGGGAACCAATACGAACCTCTGGTTTCTTGCGAGCGAATTTACACAATTTTGACGCTGCATTGCGTTTTCGCATTTACACAACTTAATTTTTTGAAAGAGAGTGCTGAGCATTGAACTCACACTTCGCAAAAACGGGGCCCCGGCATTTATAGCTGGATATTACCCAATTATCACAAATAGTTATAGCCTTGGTGGACCTCGAGAAGCTCCCAGGAAACTGGTGGAGGCTTTGGTATTTTAAAGGCAGAAAAAAGTGGACGCCGTCTTGGTAGTTACGCATCATACTGAGAGCAAGAATATTATCATGTCCACTGAATAATTAAAGAGCACGGTGAAGTGATGGGCAGAGAAAAGATAACAAAAAACCCTCTCCACTTCTTTTTTGGGTGTTGGATTGGCATGATTAGTAGACGTTTCTAGTTATGCTGTTAAGGCTTTTGACCTGGCTCATTACAGAATGGAACTTTGATCGTCTTCCTTCCTCCATTATATGTTCTTCAGACCATGACGTGCTTGCATGTGACATCTGCATCTTGTACACATCCTAAATCTAGGCATGTAGTATTGCGAAGTGTACTTGGGTTTGGAGCGTTTGTGGGTATTCATGATTGTAAAGTGTCATGGACTTCTCAAGTCGTGATGTAAGTGATCCTTGTTTACGCTAAATATGGTAATGACTGTGGAAATGATCTAGGATGCCCGTTCGACGTGCCCTCTGTTGAGATATAACGAGGTTTTGGTGAGTGAAGTGATTGATGAGTTGGATCAGTATCTGTAAGCTCCTATTTCAACATCCACCTATATGCATTCCAAATGGTACTGTTGCTTGACTATATGGGCTCCATATTTCCTTTATTGTTGAATAGCACTATCGATGAGGCTCTGCAGTCTTGTCAAATGTATCATTCCGCAAGTAATACATTCTGGCTCTTCGATTCTGATCCTCCTGTCTGATACTCGTCAAGTAGTCCTTGAAGCTCCTGTTGAGGCGCTGAACAGCCTCGAAATGAGTCTTGAGAACGATCACAGCTTGGCCTTCCTGGTAGTACGGATTCCTCTTGGCGTCCTGCTCCGCCAGGGCAATGGCCGTCTGCATGGCGTTGCGGATCTCGCGCCCGTTCCAGTCCATCTGCAGCATCTCCTGCGACTCGAGGTACTTGATGGCCTCGTTGTGGATGGCGATCTTGCCCGGCCGGTCGCGGTGGACCTTGTCGAGCAGGGACTTCCAGAGCACCTTGCGGCTGGCCTCGTTGAGCGGCTGAAAGTGGATGATGGCATGTACTCGCGACATGAATGCTTCGTCAATGTGGCCAACGCGGTTTGTGGTGAGGAAGAGCAAGCCTGAGAAGTACTCGATGTTGCGGAGAAAAGCTGCGTCGCTGAATGTCAGCATAAAGCAATTCATGTCCTGGGGTGGAGCAGACTTACCTGCAACAACGCCATTGCGTGCTATGTCAAACGCTTCCCGACGTTCCAAGAAGATGTCACACTCGTCAATCAGAAGAATTGCCTGCCACCCTTCTGCCAGAGCAAACCATTTGCTCAGCTGTGCTTGGACATGGTCCTCTTTGATACCGATTTCGGCGATGGACAAAGTTATAAGTGGTCTGCCCATGCGTAAAGCAATGGATTCTGCAGATTATTTAGTTTGTGCTCTTTTTGGGAGGTTCATTCATCACTTACCCACGGTGTATGTCTTGCCAACGCCAGGAGGCCCTACAAGTGGAAGTCAGTAATGAACAGCAAGACCATACTGGGCTCAATGGTTTTGCGTACCATGCAGCATGATGACGACACCTTCACCTTTGTTGCGAATGAAATCTGCGGACCAAGGTCTCTCTTTCTTCAATTGATAATCGGCAAGGGCTTGGATAACATCGTGGCTGCCTTCATCCAATATTGGTTTTGGCGGTGCTTCTACACTTGCGATCTCCCTCGTGTTGTCAATATTGACACACACTAAAACACTGTGTCAGAGAATTTGGTGCGAAGGCATAACAATCATCCAATGACTCACCCCATGTTTTGGTCGAAAGAACGAATGCAAGGTGCACAGGACACATCATGAACAACAAGTCCGGAGTCAAGTACTCAGGTCCGTGTAACTTCGGTCGCAGGCGATAGGAGAGCCTTTCTCGGATGCTAGTCTCTGGGCTGGAGGGCAGCTCAGATGATGCGGTCGGATAGTCAAACTTCCAATCATTTTCTGGTTCCTCAATGCCGTGGACATTGACAGATCCAACAATCACCTGGTCTGTCAACTGTTGTATCCGCTTACATTAGCATTTCAAAACAGGAGGGGAAAAATAGAGAACAAGAGTAGAAAACATACTGATGAAGGAGGATCCAAGGCGAGCTCGCCATCGTGGAATAATAGCTGGTGGCCACTCCAGATTACTTTCTGCATTCTTCGACCACGCGCTTCGAAGTGTCTTCTTCTCTGGCCTTCGTCAATTCTATCATAGTACTTGCACGGGTATACCGGCAAATCCGTGACCTTACGCTCGCCATCGAACAAGTTGATCGTTACGTCCATTTGCGCCGGTCCTACTTGGTTGTCCGTCCAGTTGATGTCCATTAACCATACTGTCACTTCCCATCGTTCAGGTGTATTTTTGATGGGATTCCTCTCATGGTACGTTACCTTTTCAATTATGCAGCCAATGATAGTATTGTTGAAATTTGCATACGCCTTTAAACCTGGCCTCAGAACGTACCAAACATCTTTGTAGGCTACTGTAGGTGTTGTAGGATGCAACAATCTCTTCTCCGCAATTGCGTATCTCGGCTTCACATTGGACAGCATGAAGCCGAGAAGAATTTTCAAATGATTCTCTTTGGTGTTATCCTCCAGGGATGTATTCCCGTTCTCGTCATTAGGAGAGACCATGCTTGCAAGTTGATCCGCGTGATGCGCCAAGACTGCGAAAGGTTCCTGGATCACGATGGTTTCACCAACCAGGTTTTGACTAGAAACATTGATTAGATGACGAGTCCGATACAAAACAACTTGGAGGCTGTCGGGGAAATACCTTGGATAGTATTCAACCACGTTTCTGAGTATTTGCGCGAGATATACCGAGTGCACATGCAAGAACGATGGGTGTACACGATCGATTCTGTAGTCCTCCAAACCAGTTACAGTACTTCCTGTCTTTTGCTTGGAGCTCTCATAAGTATCTCGACGCTTTGCTAGAACGTTCACACCAGTGACCAGTTCAATTACTGGCATAGTAGCAGACGCATCTGCAAGGCTGGACACCTGTATATCCATAGGCTTGTCATTCTGCGAAAGCTTAAAACTTTGTGCCGTACTCAGATCATAGCAGTCAATAGTATATCGGATACCCACATGAGATGTCGTTGTCTCATGGTCACTTGGTCGCTGAGCAGACGTATCTTTCTCAGGATGGTAGTCTCCTTCTGCATTCGAAGTTGCTGCCGCTGGCAACTGATCGGTTACATGCTGTGCTTCTGACGTCTCACCGAAAGTCGCCGCTGATGACGGCTTATCGGCCACTAGTATGGTGTTGACAGTTGATGATTCAGCGGGTGTAATCGAAGCCATCATGGACAAGAAGACTTGAGGTGCGTAGGTATATCAATGATAGACATATAATGTACTTTGTTTCAGGAAGAAGGAACTGAAGATAGTATCGAGAAGGCAACAACCATTGTGAGGCTAGATAAAAGGAATGAGATAAGACTGAAGCTTCGGCCGCCTTTCAGATGTCCCCATAGCAACAGGAAAATTGCAAAGAAGCATAAGGCTGTGATGACTGCAGATTGATAAGGACATCATGCAAGAAAGAGTGGCCCGTCGCCGGTTACATTGCATATGGCATGGAGTACTGGGCAGGGTCGCTATTGGGTCATGTGGCAGAGCCTGCTGCAACTGGCGAAGGAGCTGGGTTTGTGGCCTGTAAGAATTTGCGAACTGACCGGGGCATAACGCAAAGAAGGACTATTTGTTCAGCTGTTTGATCCTTGGCGTCCATAAATAGAGGCTGCTGCAGGGGTCAAAGAAGCGAAATGCAACGGAGATGGCCATTCCTAGGGACTTTCCGTTTGGCGGTGCCGGCAGGCCATTATAACACTGAACTTAATTGAATACACTGGGCTATGTGTATTCCAACTCGAGTACGAACTATAATCAAGTTGTCATGAACTCGGACAGACACCATGGACCATCGTGCAATGAGCGCTGTGAGGCATTTTGCCGACGATCAGAATGGACGAGGCATGCAAGACCCAGATAACTTGATGTGAGCCTTTCTGACCTGGACCCATCACTAAAACAAAAAGCTCATTAAGGCACAGGACTCCCCTAGCTCAAACAATTGAATACAGAAGAACCGAGGAGCATTCGGGGCGTAACACCTTTTCAGGATCGATAGGCGACGCCATTACCACCTTGACTAATCAACCCCAAATGTGAGAAAGCCGAATTCTGGAATGAAATTCCATGCTAATTAACGATTGCCTTAGAACGGATGAATATGAGGACGAAAACGAGAGGCTTGATCTTCTAGCCACAAAACTTGACGACGCATGGAAAAACATCGTCAAGAAGACGCAGCAGACCGAAAAGACCACAAGCATAGCCCGTCGCAGAGAGCTCACTCCGACTAGAGAGCACTTCAACAGCATTGTCAAAGAATGCCAGACCAAGCTTCAGAACAGAGACAAGGACAAATGGAACAAGACTAAAAACTGGTTCCGCAAAACTGCATCGACGATCAACAACCATAACTACTTGTTCGCGCTTATCCCTGCGGGTGACAAGTATACATCCATAATTACAGGGTCATTTACAGCCCTTGTGAAGGCCGGAGCGACTTATGATGATGTGGTGGTCAAATTTGAAGATTACCTTGACACGATCCATGACAGAATGATTCTGCTACGGAAAAGCATGGTAGAAATGCCGCTTAGCTCGTTCTTGAAAGTCCAGATGATGAAGTTCACAGTGGCACTATTCGATTTTCTTTTAGCAGTGTTGACGTGGCTGTCATCGTCTTGGGAACGCTTCACGAAAAGTCTGAGCGACAATCTGCAGAAGCAGTGTGACCGTTTGATGGCGAGGATGCGCGAATGTGAGGAACATGCCAGAGCCTACTGCGTAGACACCAGGTTGCAAAGGTTGGGACTGCTACTGGAGGCAGGACTATTCAGTCAAGCACAACAGCATTTTGTTAGGCAAACCGGAGCCCATACCAGTGGCACTGAATCACGTGCGACGTCCGAGCAAATACTTCTTTCTGATGCGCCTGATCTATCAAAGCCAGATGAAGAGGAGAGAAACTCCGTCGTAACGGATCACCCCGCTTCGCCGCCCGGCTGGGACAAGTCAAGCATTTTGGAGTCTACAGCACATTTGGCTAGATACAGCCAAGACGATCTTCTTCAACATCTCCATACACGATTCAGAGACTTGACTATACAAGTGGATGTATACAGTAAAGTCCAGAGCTGGATTTCCACACCCTTGGCACTAGCTCTGGGAATCGAAGGACCAGCAGGTGCCATACCACCGTCACTAAATACTCTCTGTGCCGCATACGTAACATCGAGAGTACAACAACTGGGCATTCCTGCAGTACAATACTTTTGTTCCCATGATTATGAGCGTCCCTTGGATTTATGGGAGAAACTTCAAGAAATCGTTTACTCATTGATCTACCAGGTGGGTTTGGCTTTGCCAGAACAGGTCGATTCCACATGGCACCATGATCTAGACCTCAGCAGCTCCAGGTTCTCCTGTCTAGACGGCAAGACAAGCAGCCTCGACCCAAGTATCGACCTCTTGGATGATCTTCTCAGAGTAGCACCCCCGCTCATGTTTTGCATCATCGATGGATTGCAGCTGCTAGACAGAGATCCCTGCCCTGCAAGCTTTGAAAGCTCATTGCAGCATTTTCTGAATACGTTATCTGCGCGAGAAGTTGGCACCAGTGCGACTACCGTCTTGAAGGTTCTCTTCACCACAGATGGTATTTGCCTACCCCTCAAAAAGCAGGAAGGACTGGGACATATTGAAGTAGTCTTGAGCGCCAAGGGCAGGGGCACCGAGCCTTTGAGGTTTCATGAGTCGGATCTTCCAGAGGGGAGCTTGCAGTGAACTACGGGGAAATATGGGTTTGAATGGACCTATGAGTCGCGTCCTCAGGGTGCATATGTACTGAAAAGCTTCTAGAGAGAGAACGAATCGATGTTGGGTCGTCGTGTCTAGCTATGTGTTACCAGTATCGACCGTGTCACCTGCGGCGCTGCAGTGATTTGAAATAAGTTCATCGCGCAATGCCAGCATGAGTTTATCATTTGTCATTTGAATGATTGTCAGTTCCGAACATTAAGCCACTACGGATTGGCCGATTGATTGTCTTTCTTCAATAGTCACAAGAAGGCCATCTTTGATCCCCTAATTAAGAAGTTTAGTATTTCAATAACATCATGTGCACAACTGACATACCATATTCAGAGCCGCGAGCGGCTCATATGTTTTCTTGTCGTCCACTAGAATGACATCAAAGCGCTGAAGAATCGCTGTGCTGATGGCGAGACCCTCGTAGGTGGCTAGAGCGCGGCCGAGGCAGCTCCGCGGCCCGGCGTTCCAAGAATGGTACTCTATGCGATGCGAAATCAGTAAAAGCTGCCAAAAGTGAGAAATTACTCACTAAAGGGACTAAATGAAATGCTTTCTCCGTTCTCCTTGAACCATCGCAAGGGGTTGAAGATAGTAGCGTCATCTCCCCATACTTCGGACATTCGAGATAGGACATAGTTCTGGTAGCTGACAATGTCGCCTCTACTGCGGGTTAGTTATTGTTGGCTTAAGCAATATGATAACAAAACGGCACCCCACTTCTTGACGTGACGGGCAGGCATATTCAATTCGGGTATCGCAGGAAGAATGTCGTCGCCAGTGGCCTCCATTTGACCGGCTGGAGATACAGTGTCAAGACGCGCTGTCTCGTCCCACATGGCATTTGCAAACCGCAGTTTCTTGCGTAGGTCAATTTGTCAATTCAGCCATTATATGTGACAAAGACGGAAGGAGTGTGTACGAACCGGCGCATCTTCATAAGTCAGGAATGTATCGTCCAGACCCAATTGCTCGGCTTCGTCTCGAATCTTCTCCACCGCATTTAGATGACGATTCTCACTGTGTAGAATCTCTTTCATCAGCCAAGAGATGGTGTATGCGGTTGTGTCGCCTGAGGAAATCAGTACTCGTCAATATGATTGAGTTTACCTCCCGAGAGGACTTACGGCCTGCAGAGAGGAATGCAAACACCATTCCTCCAAGTCTGTATTGATCATCTGTAGACTGAATGAACATGTCCAGCAAATCAACCCCGGCCTCCGGGTCTGGCTTGTAACCATTCTTGATCAAGTCGAATCGTTTCGCAATAAGCGCATCGATCTGCGCATAGAAGAGATCTACAGCTCTTTGCGTGCTCTTGTCTTCTCCAGATAGTCTCTCAGTTATTCGCCACAGGGGGTCGCGTCTCCGGCGATCGAATACTAAATTACCTGTCAGATAATGGGCGTGCTTGCAGTGGAGTGACATACAATGAGTAGCTCTGTCAAATGCTTCGACATACGGGGGTATTGAATTCAGGCACTTTGGGTCCTCGGACAAGATATCCCGAGCGAGCTCATCCTCGTGAAAAGCGATGCGAAGGAAGAGGCAAAACATGAGCCGGCCCATCAGTGCCTGAAAGTCGATCTGTACACCATCCTTGGCTAGATTCGACAACAATCGGGTCAAGACCCCCAGCCAGTAGTGGAGGGATCGTGTAATATGTGTTTCAAAGTTCTTCTTGCTGAATGCGCGAGTGGCGGCCTTGCGCTGGACTTGCCACTCCTGACCGTCGGCGACGAATATCCCTGTCCTGTGTAGTGTTGCAAACATGTTGCGAGTAAACGCGCCTCGAACATAATTCTTGCTGTTGTGCTTTTGAATATGCTCGAGATAGATGGGGTGATTGATGACATGCAGACGAAAGAAGGGCACTGTCATTTCGTAGGCAGGTCCGTACCGCTGGTATAGCCGGTACCACGCTTTGCAGCTGGCCGCGCCTTGAGTTTGTAGCTCATGGGCGCTCCCGACGAAAGGTTTCCCCTTGAGATTTGGAATCACCTTAGAGTTGCGGGGCGATGATGACCAGAGACCGCGATTGCGATATGTCCAGCAAGTCCCTGCAGGCAAGGTCAGAATATACCAATAAACGGTGGCTCCGGATCAACATACCCGCGATCATGAAGGACAGGAACAAACCAACGACTTTGGTCATGAAGGGAGCCGACACCTGTTGTGACAGTATGGATTGATTGACCAGGGTATCCATATTGATAGGCTGAAATACACCGAAATTGGTGGTGTTTGTTGTCAAGGTTACTTCCTTTCAAGATCGATATAGTTATTACTTTGGGCGCGCTCTCTAAAAACGCAGTGTCGGATCATGCAAATCTTTTGCACCATCCCCGTTCGTCGGCATCCAGTCGGACGTGAATGATGGAGAACGAGAGGAGTGCTATTTGCTCGAACCTAAACCCCGCCATGGACTGAGAGCTCCTCATGGTTGCACCGGCCCCTCCCGAGATCCCCACGAGCTCCGGACCCCGCTGCTTCACCGATCCCGCCTCCGTGAGTGTGGATCATCCCCAGATTTACCCGACTGAATTAGGGAATACTAGCTGGAGCAGTAACAGTTCTCAATAATTTGTAGTCTAGTTGCCTTGAACTATTCAAGTGTGATACATTGCTCTTCCAGTCCAAGTTTGTCAATTTCGCCGTTCATCATCCCATGGACGTATGCCTCTCCTAGAAAACGAAATTGCTCTTGATCATAACCGATGATCCGTAGCACATGAGCGGTGCTAGACCCGCTGATGATACACACGTTGTCACCCTCTGATATATTTATTGAGCCGAAGCCTAGCCGACCTTGCGCCGTCTTGAAAAGCCTTCTATTCTGCAGACATATCCACAAAGGCCCGAGAAACTGCATAAAGGCTGTCTCAGGACTGAGTAACCTCTGTGCTGCCTCTTCTACTTCCTTGGTTCCATCATTACCAGGCGCGCTGCTTGAACGGCCGTTCGCAGATCTAGTGCCGGTCAGTTTTTCAAGGTCAATGTCGTATATAAGGACAAGCTCACCCTTCCTGTGCGGATTTATTGCTGTAAAACAAAGCTAGAAATTCATCTATCGATGCGAGAAATCCAGAGAATGTTTCCTCGGTGATCTTGTAGTCTGATTGCAGGCAGATATTGCCAATCAGTGTGCGCCAGAGGTCTTGTCTCTTTTCTTGACGCAGCTCGTCCACCGTGACATTATGGTCTGCACCTGGTGAAGCTCTGATGAAAAGCAATTCGTTTTCCAGTGTGGTAATGTGCCACCTCAGATTGAATACGAACTGGGCCACAACAGCTGGATCTGGAAGCTGCATAGAAAACTCTCGAATAGACATTGGCGGCAAGGGCGTTTGAGGGTAAATACGCTGGACTGTATCAAACAGTGTGGCTTTCATAATGAGCTGGCTCAGAGTACTACCGCGACTGACAAAGCTCGCGATCTTGCTTGCAAAGTAGGGTATTTGCCCCCTCGATCGAAGCTGACCGATGCTATTCCGAGTTCGCTCATCAACCCAACGATCATAATCGGGACACCAGCTTGGAAGCCCGGCCATCTTGCCGTCCAGAGCCCCACGATCCAGTAGACGCCAAAAACCGTCTTTGGAGCGATCGCCGTGATTGAAAATGTATTGCGAGAACGCAATATAGAGGTCACACACGTTCATATTGTCTTTGAGTTGCATTTGAGCAATTTGATGTTCTTCCAATAACCCAAGCACTCCCCATATACGATCCTTCGGCTCCCTGCATTTGTGGTTGCGGGTCATCGAGTACACTGTACCAATGAGATGACCAGGACACGGTCCGACAGCTCTAGTGCCATCATGCTCGGCTCTATCGAGCGCAATGAACCTTTGCATTCTTGCCATGGCGACGTTGAGCGAAACACCCACCAGAGGAATGATTTGCCCTTCAGAATCCCTAAGTCCGTCCAGTCTCTGGGCATACATAAGTGCACCCGTTACCCGCTCAGACTCAAGCTCGTGGAGTCCACATAAGAAGCTGACCTGTTGAGCAAGTGCGAATTCTTGCACGGTCCAAACGCGCGTAAACCAATCATTGCAGAGAATGGCTCGAACGGCCTCCCAGACAGGCGAATCCTGGTCAGGTAGACCAGCAGATGCAAAAGTCAAAGAGAGGGTTGACCAACGTGCCGGTGGACTCTGCTGCAGACCCTGACCTAGCTGCGCGAGTTGCGGCAGCAGTGCGATGGCAGCCTCGGTGCACTCTTTGCTGTCTCCCAGCCAGACCCAGACCTTGGATGCTTGGCGGTAGATGCGATACATGAGGTGCACTTGCGCGAGCTTTTCCGCCTCGTCTTGCTGGTTGATGCAGATGGCATCGATCCATAGCGGACGTGTTGAGCGCCGCTTGGCAAGGAAAGGCAGCGCCTCGTGGAGATTCTTGTGTATGCGGAGCGTTTGGTCATTGCAGATCAAGGGAAAGTCTTCAGAGAGGTCGCCCCAGGTGTATGAGAGTGCATCAAACCCTTTCGAGCCTCCACCAGCCAGACCATGCAACGAGACCGTCTGGAGTCGCCATTGAGGAGGTGCTTGCGCATCGGATTTTGGTGTGATTGGGGTGAGAAGCCTTATCTCACTAGAGCTTAAGCGCTCATACTCGAGCAACGGGGAGATATGTGACATAGGTGACAAGAAGGAAATGTTTACTCTTTCACAACTAGACGATAAAAGCCGCCCAGACACGTATGCTGTCAACCTAGACTCAGCATTATCTGACCCCTCATAATAATGGGAATTCAAGGGAGGGGTTTGGGCCAGCGTTGGTGGGGTCTGTAATGACGAAGAGAAAATAGACACTGTTCCCTCATATCCAAGAGTACAGAGTGCACCCAAATTAGTAGCGCACAGTCATGATGCATAATCACGTGAAGTAGTCGGTTACTCAAAGATGAAGAGACATAAACTTGCAAATTTGAAGAAAATTTGGAAATTGAACATGACATTTTGCTGTAAGCGCTCAAGCCCACCACGATCCAGGTAAAGTGCTGGTAAATCGAAAAACTCTCATCAGAGGTAGATTGAAGACCTGTTGTCCCGATTATTGGGTTCTGACTCATATTTGAAACATCTCAAGGTGATTTCATCTTCTGCGTCGCATAATTACTCCCAGCCCTTAAACTTATCACATCAACACTGTACCATTCTGCCATTGTCCATAGATAGATTCGGATCTTCGCGCTACCCATATTTGACTAACCTTAGATCGGCGTCGCATGTGAGTAAATGCCGAACCAGCCCACCATTCGCTCAAGTGCATCAAAGTTGGACATGCTTGTTGATACATCTTGAGTTTTACATGCAAAAAAGATGATCAATAACAGGACCAAGAGAGTGAGACTATTACGCCTGCTGTCAGTATTTTCTTCACTGTACCTATATAATTAATCGTGTCACACCCCCCACTAGTAGTGCAGGATTGAATTCAATTAGTACTGCTGGGGCACGATTAAGACTAGTCCGCACGACTTACGATATACTCTCTGATGCTTCGAGAACGGCAACCTACCACCATACTTGCATAGATGCAAGAGTCATGTTACATCGAGCATTTTAATATATATATAGCCTTGACAAGAGAGAAACCCAGGAAGGAAAAATGTCTTGGATCATGTGCTGCTTGGCTTTCTCTTTTTATCTGTGTTGTTGTTGCTGCTGCTTATGATTAACGTCTTCGTGGCGCCGCGTAGCGTCTGCCGCAACCTCCCAGGGGGCATCGGACGTGGCTAGTCAGGTAGTGCAGCCGACATCAAGCCATCTGACTAGGCTCACTACCCCCCCAGTAGTATTATGATATGATACACAAGGAAGTCATATACTGGTCTCCAATGCCGACCGAACACGTAGTCCAAGGCCTGTAGGTAATCGTACAGGTCAGAGGAGAGATGGAGGATGATAGCCACCCAACCGCTAGGTTGTCGGTTTCTAAAGTGGATTCAAGTACAGAGTACAGAAATCGAGGGTTGGGACCGTGGTGCGCGACCCACGCACGGAATCCAGCAGATGTGCAGTGGTTCCGAATGTCATTCCCTGATAATTGCGCCAGACATCAGCCGCGATGGAGGCTCGGCGCCCATTTAATGAAGCCATCCACTTCTCCCACCTGTCGTGTGTGAAGGTGATTGTTCGTCCAGCATCGTTGACACTAGCTCGCAGCTCACTGGAGCGCGACTGCGCTAACCTAGATCTCTTTCAATATCAAGCATTTACCAGGCACTGCCAGATAATTCAACAGCGATAGCCAGACTTTTCTGCTACAGAGCTTTCGAAGCGATTTATCATTGCAACATCGGACAAGAGGCGTAGTTAAGAGGTGACCATAATTGTGGTTGGCATATCTCCTTTATCTCGACTGCTGTCGCAGTACCTCGTGGAAAAGATTCTGTCACGCTGACAGATAGTCCAAGAACTTTTGTATGCTACAAGGGGTACAAAACTCGTGTTCTTGGACCTGGACGATTGCATCTCGAATGGCGAGCAGTCGGGCGTATCAACAGACGCTGTACCTATTTAGGCAAGTCAATTGCGCACTTTGAAATTTGCTTGTTCCACGATGATCAAGCGGCTATGTTGTTAGCTAACCTAGTTATTCATTGGTAAGTCCGCAGAGCAGAGCAGTCCGCCTGAGAATCTGCCTTACATTCTGCCTGACATTTGCCTAACAACGTGACCAGTGCCCGACAATGTGTCCAATGCACACCACCGCCCACCACGACCCGTTGCCATTTTTCACTGCATCAACACTTTCTTTATCAACATAGGCTTTGTGATTTTATGTTGCTTCGGTGCTAACAATAGAAATAGGGCATTGTGGTGCGATAACCATTTGCGGCTTCCACCGTGGCTTACTATGTTTCTAATAGTTCATCATGCACCACCTGCCTCAAGCATCAGCAACCGTTGCTATTCGACTTTGACTTAGGATTATTCTAATTGTTTGATCTCCGCTCCGGCATGATCCCTGGCCAGAATGACCAGTATCCTACTGCAAAGCAATTCCAGAGCTGGAGTTGAACCGACAGCGGCGGGTGACAGCCACAAAGTCCACATCGACTGGACCTCGGGCCCAGGCCATACTCTTTTGCAGACGACAACGGACTTTCAAGCGTTCATGACAGACAGTGACCAAAGACTGGACCCTCAGTCTTATCAAATTCGCCATTCGCAAGACCTAATCGCCTTTATCCGGAAGGACATCGAGAAAAACCCGCTGTTGAATAAGTCAGTGAACCAACTTTGTCAGAGCATCCACAAACTTTCCAAGAGCTTGGATTCATACTTTGCTGCCATCGGCACATTCGTCCAGGCGAAGCCCGAGATAACAGCTTTGGTATGGGGGGGCCTCCAAGTCCTTTTCAAGGCAAGCGATTTGACCCAGTATCGTATTCATGGCGCTGACCTATGAAGGCGTGCGATCATTACACATCCTTCGTCGAAAAGTTAACACAGCTGCTGGAGGATGTTGCAATCCGGCTAGAGTACGATGCGTTCAAATATAATGACTACCTAAAGCGAGCACGGGTATTGGGTGAGAATGTCATGGCTACAGGAAGTGAAGCTGCATCCCAAGAAAGACTTGCAGAATCTATATCAGATCTTCACAAAGATGTGATTGATCTTTTACGCTACATTCACGGACTATTCACGGCAAAACTGAGGGGCAGTAAGTCTAAAAGCACTGAAGAGGACCACTCAATACTGACAGACAGCAGAGAGACAAAGGATTCGAGTTCTCATGAATGTGTTCTGGAAGCCGTTCGATGATCATTTTTCGGATCTGAAAAGGCGGCTGGAGCTACACCACCAAATTCTCGAAAACGAGTTACGGCATCAAGACACAGAACTCCAAATTTCGGAGCTTGCTAGGGCTCGTGAGAATGAAAAAAACAACGCAAGGCATATGGCGAGTCAGGAGCAAGAAGCGAGAAGTACCGAATTATAATGGACTACTCCACCATGGTCACAAGCTAACATTGTCAGGGAGCCGTATTGCCAGTTTGAAGACCTGGTTGAACCCGCCACCGTGGCAGGTCACATTTGAGCATTTGAAGAATAAACGAGAGCCGCTGACATCGAACTGGATTATCCAAGACACGAATTATGATTGGTGGCGCCAAGGACGCGATGCTGATGATGGTCAGCAATCGAGAATACTGATCATTCAGGGTAAATAGACAAAGAATAACCGGTATATACTTACTAATCAACTCGACTAGGTAAACCCGGCTATGGAAAGTCAGTACTTTGTGCAGCAGTCATTGAAGATTTGAAATCACAGCCGAGTGTACAAAGTCCTTTCAACCCTCACAAACTGAACGACGATACTTTCTTCTATTTCTTTGATAAACAGAGACATCTTACCAATGATTCTGGAGCAGCCTTTCGAGCCCTTGCAACACAAATTCTGCATTCCTCGCAGGCATCAAATGATTTTGTCGATCTCGCCCTATTTTGCCGCGACTTGGCGGGAAGTGGACAGCCGAATGCATCCAATGATGAAGTGCATGGCCTCTTGAAGTGCTATCTTGATAAACTCCCCGAAACAAAGCTGGTATTAGATGGGCTGGACGAATGTTCTGATGTTGATCATTTGCTCAGACACCTCGATGATATGGCATCTCAATCTAAAACGGATATTATGTTGTCAAGCCGTCCTAACGTCGCCATCGAATTTTCTTCTTGCTCCAGTGTGCGTCTACTCTCACTCAACGAGCGCTCGCATTGCGAAGATATTGAAAGATACCTCCGGCCCCAAATACAGCAACTGATTCGTGACGGACAATTGATAAGCCACCTCTCAGCCGACAAGATACGCCAGATACTAGTCAAGAGGTCGAATTTTATGTTTCTATGGGCAAATCTCATGGTCTCATATTTACAGTCGGACTTTCTGACACCGGCAGATCGAAACGAAGCAATCGAGGACACTAGCCTTTTTGAAGAATTGGAGGATTTCTATGAAGAGATCATAAAGCAACTCTATCGGCAGTGCCGTGCAATCAAAGCTCGAATGAATTTGCAACGTTTATTCAGCATAGTAGCAGTATCCTTGCGACCATTGACGCCATCCGAACTTCGCGCAGCAATGGCAATCAAAATTGGAACCCCAACGAGGAAAACGGACTACATTGCCAAATTCGAGAAAGCAATTATCAAGATGAGTGGCTCGCTGATCGAAGTTGGAGTGGAACAGGACGTTCGTTTCATCCACACATCGGTTTTGGAGTTCTTCCGGCGCGACCCAGATCGCAGTGAACCAAGCGCAGCACCCCAAAAGCGTACCATTTCGATAGACTTGGAAACATTCCACGGATCGCTCGCTGCTGAATGTTTATCATACCTCCTTCACGATGTGCGTCATGGACCTCTTCAACAAACCATCTGCATCAAACCGCGAGCTGGCCAAGTGACACAAACCTATGCTTTCGTTTTATATGCGACAGAGTTTTGGGTAAGCCACGCCGAAAGATACTTCGGACAGCTATTGAAAAGATCTCTTGGAGGTCAGAAGGCTCAATCGCAGACAGGCGCACTGGTTTCCATGATATACACCTTCATCCAAAATCAACTAGCTGTGACGACATGGATTGAGCTAGCTCGGACTTTCCAAGGTTGTCCTAGACTTGGTACCTTGCCAGAGCGACTTCGACATGGGTCTCGTATTCACTCAGACATGGCTGATACTTTGGTACGGTTCGATGCGAATCTCAAAAAGTTGGATGAGAGCTATGGAACGTTGCTTCTGAATGATCCTAACGAGATCTGGGAGCCAGATATTCCGGCCTTCATCAAGTCGCCTTTCTGGATATCTACGGATATAGCAGCTGTCAAGACGCTGGACTACAATCCAGCTTCCCTAACTTCTTCTCATAAGCAGACGCACGCTATCACCATCGTGACACGTGTCTCTAAGAATGGCAAAGAAGTTGGAATCATCAAAGTGTACCCCTCGAGGTCAGTATCCAGAAATCGGTGACATACCTAACGGGACTGACAGCGTCTCAGAGAATTCTCAGATGCTGCCGAAAATCCGTCTCTCAGCTATGAGACGTACGCAGAATTGATCCCCTCCCTCAGCCAAGAGTGGGTCGCAACGTATGAAATCAACACCGTCAAAATCGAGCGAAAGATAATTGCAATAGAGGTCGGACTACCACCCAACCAGGTCGCCACTAGGCTGTGGAGAGCATTGCAGGCGGGTAATCGGAAAGAATTCAATTTTCCCGCATCGTTCTCGGCAGATCTTAGGCACATCACCATCCTCACCTCTTTGCTGAGGATCAACCCAGAAGATACATGGAACAGGCCGGAGAGCAGTAACTTCTCTGCGCAAACCCTCCTGGACGAGTGCACGTGCTACCACTCTTTTCGCAACCTTCCGGACTATCGCAACGGCTTGTGTACGTGTCAATTTGGCTGGCAAACCTTCTTATTCTCATCAGATGCGAAATATCTTGCGATGATGACTGGCTCAGACAAGCAGGGGCTTCAAATGCATGAGAAACGGGTCTTGACAATCTTTGAAGACAGAAGTGCCAGCAGCACTTCAGTAAACTTCGAACGTTTGGCGGAAGAACTAACAAGTGTTTCTTATCATACGAAAGAGGGACTATTCTCATTTCATCCCAACAAGCCTGTACTCGTTCTGGCTCGCCTCGGTACTACAGGGCTTTGGTTTTTCGGTGAGCCAAGTATGGGTATCCTGTCCTGAGATTGGGTTTCAACGCACTTTACTAATGATATACAACCACTAGAACCTCGTTGGGTCGTCATAGATGGCAAACCTCACGATCGGCTTGATTTTTCAGCATGTGGCTCATACGTATGCGGTAGGAGAATATCGGGTCGCCAGACGGAAGAACCTGTAGTGATCCCGGTTCAGCAAGAGTTGGATGATTCATACCCTACTAATCTCATATCAATCACGAGCGGCTGTCCAGGATCACCACAATCTAGCTCAAGTCGATTGCAGCTTCATCGTCCACAGCATACCGGCATTATCGCTGATTCAATGACTATTACTATGAATACAGCTGGCGCACATTTCCAGGTCACAGACCTACAAAAGAACGATGAAAACGGCGCGGTAGTTATGCGTCAGATCAATAATGATGGTTCTGTTCAAGAGGCGTGTCTCACGAAGCTACCCAAGTCGACAACGTTGCAGAGGAGCCACGCATCCATGGTCGACTTGTGGTCGGAGAAAGCTGCACTCTTGATCAACAAGCCTCTGCAGGACAAATACTCGTGTGAAGAAGTTGACGACGTGCAACTACCTCTGATGGTCACAAGAACCAAAGAATCGATAGAGACCCACACCTTCAAGCGTCAACTTGAGTTCAGGGAACCAGAACACTCTTCAAAACGGCGAAAGTAGCAATTATACATCAGACAAAAAAAAAATTGAGAGAACTTAGCCTCCCCTGAATCAGTAATTGTGCGTATACGAACAAAGTGCCTGCAGGGTGTGCTTGTCCTGAACTTGCGATTGACATGTTCCTCCATGTATGCGTATGTAACTATATGGTCTACTGCCTGACCGCCTGGGCCATGGCGTAGCCCCAAGGTCAAGTGAGTGAGCGTCGACTTCAGTAGCGTGTACATGTACATATGTAGGTAACCAAATGCTAGAAGGCTTCTCCCACCGCCGCCGCGTGAGCCCCATAGCGGTATACTGCTAGCTCATCATTACATGGAAATAGTCAATTGCTTAAGTTGCTCAAGGGCAAAGAGAGACCGCCTTGCTACCTAACCGAAAACAGTTCTGAATCAAGCATACATGATGTATTTCTCTGAACGCTATGACCCCACCCGCTGCTCCTGGTACTGCCCTTTGCGGAACCAGACTGTGGAGCGACCACGCACCAGGTCCCAGTCCCCCAGTCTTCGGGTCCGACTTGTTTTCAAGGCTTCCAAAACCGATGTCTACATAGGGCTATTTTGTGCTGCAGGCGCTAATAAACTTGCGACAGACACTGTACCAATCTCTCATTGCCATGGCATTTACATTTTTGCGCTAGGCTTACCTGATTAGATTCAGCTCGGTACATATACAAACAAGCACTGACCTTAGTTGGTAGTAATCCAAGCGACGGAAGCGAAGTAACGTGTTTGTTTTCGTAGGCGAATTCAATAGCCTGATGTATGGGTGCAAAACTTGATCATTGTATGCAAGGATAATACTGACTGAATCGCAAAAATCTCGCGTACTCTTTGCCTGGTTCCCTTTCCGTTAATTCCTGCCACACTTATCTCTGGTCAAAGTGCGTAGTTGTCCGAGGGACGCTGATCCCTTCCGCTATGTCGCCCTGGACCGTCGCATTGAGTATTTCTTTGGGACAGACCTAGTCGTCCGATATGCACCTGGGTCGTATTCCAGTCTGCTGATTGGCCACGCTTTCAGCCATCATTTACCTTGCACTGCAAGAGCGATTCAGCTCATGTTTGTTTACATTTGTTCTCTCCCCATACATCTCGTCTTTTGCCGTTATGATGGAACAATCTGGATCAATCAGTCGTCAAGTTTTTTTCCCCATAATTTGAGACCGTGAACTGGACTTGATTCTTCAAAACGCATCGTGAAAAACGACAATGCTTGTGTTAAAACTATACTATCCGTCGCTGTTGTGGCGCACACGCACCGCTAAAGCAATCACTTCTAGGGACCTACACTAGCGTTAACGCGCCAAGCCAGTACTGTGTTCTGACTCGACTATACGTTGTATTGTCACCAAGGTTAGTGCCCATCCTCAGCGAATTGTTTCATCATGATTTCAAAAGTGCAAAACGAGATATCTAAACTAATTAATGATACCTGAATAAGCCGTGAAATATTGAGAGCTTGCCATCGTGTGAGCAATTTAAAGAGCTACACATCGATGCAAACACGACACTCGAATCGACCCGCCAATAACCACTGGCTGAGCTGTGCACGGTCTTCTGAACCTTTGCATGCCACGGCCGAGTCTACACCCACGATGCGATGGTCAAGCCAAATGATGCTATCGCTATCCTCGTCATTCTATACGTTGCGCTGGGTATATTTCTAGCCATATTTGCGGCCAGATGCCTCGATAGATGCCGAGGGGGCCCACCTATAGACAGCTACTATACTTCTTCACCAAGCTCTCCTACCACGTCAGGTAGTGGCAAGTCGGGGATACGAGTGGCACCGGAGGATGAGGAGAACGGCATTCGAGTTCCTGGCAACGATGGTTTCAGAGTCCCCCCCGGTTCTGGCGGCATTCGAGTCCCCCCAGGCTCTGATGGTATTCGAGTCCCCCCAGGCTCTGGCGGCATTAGAGTCCCTCCACGCTCTAGTGGTATCAGAGTGCCTCGCCAGACATAGAGGAGTCGAGAGCTTCGATTTGTATATTATGCCAGGTAGAAATTATGTGGGAAATACTACTAAACGTTCCGGAAATACCGAATCATGCCTCCATACCAAACGGGACAGTTGTGGAAATCCTGATCAACGCCTCGCCTCGGCATTTTTGACCTATTCAGATGGAGACTGGAAGAAAAGACAGAGATATCCACCGTAGCCAATGTTATAAGCACTTTTCAATCGAATTTCACCTTCTTAGCGGGGAATTCCTTGCCGTTGTATCTTCCGCTGAATGAGAGGCTTGCAGACTCCAGGATCACAAGTATTTCGAACTTGGCGATGTACAATGGCTGGCCATTGTGAGTTTCGATTGGAACATCCATACCGGTCAGATCCATGGTCAAGCTTCGGCATTTTTTAACCCCTATTGATGACACATTATGTGAGTGAACATATCAGAGAAAGGGGGAGTGGAAGCTTACCTGGCTCGTCCGGATATCTGGGAGGAGGAGAGTTGTCATTGGCTAGAGTGTCACCGAACTCATAAATGTCAATCGTGACTTCTCCGATTGGTCCATTGTAGACACTCCGCTCCTTATGGAATTTGAAAGTGTTTGGCACCAGATCTCGGATGCTACTTTTCTGTACAATACGTCAGCCGCGAGCATTCCGATTGAACAATGCAGGGCTGCTGTGAGGTATACCTCTTGTATGAACCATTGCATACACTCTACCAAATACTCCCCATCAGGTTGCATCTTGCTACGTTGAATTAGCCGTGGTTATTACTCATATTCTACAAATCAACGTACGCTCTCGCCCGATCTGACCCATTGCAGATCGACTCAAAGGCACGAGTGCCGAAAGACTTCGAGGCTATTCTGGATACAACGATTGGACGGGGAACTCGTATGCCCTCTTGCGTCTGGCTATGTCGTGTAAGGCCTGCTATCAAAGCCCCACGCACAATTGAAGTGTCACTAGTGAAATTAGTCTTGAAGTCTTATCGTCATGGATTGATTCGCTTACCTTTCGTCAATATGCTCAACCAATATGCCTTGGTGCTTGATCGATGGTTGGAGCTGGAGCTGTTGCTTGAGATACGAACTTTGGCCGAACCCACCTGCCAGTAATACTCTCTTGACAGGTCTGGGAGTATTGGCGATTTGGTCTTCAACGAGTTTCTGGATTCTGCCAATGACTGGGTCAAACACAATCTCTCTCAGCTCTTTGCCTCCCAGCACTAGATTTCCATCTTTTACCCCATAGCGCCGGCTGTCTGTCAAAGCAGGCATGAGAATCCTGTGATTCTCTCCGTCATCTCCAGTGAACTCGACCTTGACCGTGGTTTCGAAGTCGTTGACGGCAACATCCAGATACTTTTGATCCCAACCGCCATGATAGCCCCTCATTCTGGCTTCAAGGTGTTTGCGCAGAATTCTGTTGAGATAGCTACTGCCACATAGCTCACCTGAGCCTTTCGCGGCACCAGCTAGCCTGATTACAGGCTCCAACGCCTCGATCGTATAAGATGCAAGGTCCACGGTACTGTAAAGTATCAGAATGAACATACAAAGCGGGGTAATTGTGATCATACCCTCCTCCTGCATCGCATACAACGAACGTGTCACCAACTTTGAGCTTCAGCTTCGTAGTCCTCTCCAAGGCCCAGATAGCAGCGGCCTCCGGGTCTGAGATCAATTGAAGCTGATCACTTCGCCCCAGTCCAGCTTTCACTGCACAGCTGCGAATTCTGTTCTGTTCCTTGTAATACCAGAATGATGGGGCAGTGATGACATATGTTCTTTGAAGTGCTGGAACTTGTGAGTCGACCTCTGCAAGTTGTTCGTCCATGTGGTATTTAATGCTCTTGAGATAATCAACGACGAGTCGCTCGTAATCATCCACCTTGTCCAATGGAGGAAGTGCGGTCAGGCTGGCAAACCTCTTGTTGAGATTCGACGTAGTGGCGCGACCATTTTCGTCCTCATAACAAAGACCCAATTTGAACCACTCATGGACTTTGTGACCTTTGCGAAACTCCTTCTGGGCCTGAAACCCCCATTTAAAGCTTCCAGTGGACCCGTGGTTGTCATAATACAGAACCCTAGATCACTTCATTAGAAGAGGTTCATGTCGGGCAGACGTCACTCACGTAGGAGCCTTATTTGCTGTACGAGTACCTATGCCCCAGTCATGCACGACATTAAGTTTCTCAGGCTATATCAAACTTGTCATAAGCAGTTTCCTCCACGTCTGTCGGATATGTTCTAGGTTGGGAACGGCTTACCTCTTCCGTACTGGCCCATGCGATTCCGGAATACGTTGTGCCTGTAATAATGTGGCGTCAATCAGAATGCATGCGGGTGTTGGCCACAAAGCCGCTCTGGAAACACTTACCAAAATCAATAGCCACGACAATTCTCTCCAAAGGTTCGAATCGTCTCCTGTTCTGCTTTGTACCTGTTCCTCTATCAGTGACCAAAGCTCTTAGAGGTGTCTTCATGATCGCACTTTGAGGAGATGAACTCATCTGATCGATCGCTTCGGAAACTCTTTCTCTCATCTCCAGACGGTCTGCTTTCCAGGTACTAATTCTCATGCCATCTGAGCTTAGAGACCTATATGCGTCAAGCACTTCCATAACAACTTGGGCGTGGAAATTCCACAACTCAGCTGCAACAGGATCTTGACTTGGGGGCCAAGGAATCTTGGGGACTTTCACCAGCTCCCCAGAGTTATGCAGGTTCATCCATTGTTGGTTCATAGTTTTCTGCACTTCCTGTCGCTCATAGATGGGGTAAAATAGTGAGATATTGTCATCAAGAACGTCTTTTCTCGTGTGGGACATTGACCCGGCTGCTTCCGAAATATCGCTCTCGCGTTCGCCCGTTTCGTTTGGACGTTCTGGGAGCGATCTCAAGGCGAACTCGTGTAAATGCTGCAGGATGTGGTCGTCGATATTTGTGTCCCTATCGTGCATTGCGTAAGGGCACAGAGGACAGTCCAGAGGTTCAATCATGGCCCTTTTATTCAGCTGAGCAAAGGCAGTGCGATTTTCAGCTGGAAGAATGTTTGTATGTTCGAGAGCAACATGCTCCTCCCATTGTTCCGCCGTATCAAACCTGGGACTAGTATCGTGACAATAATCACAAGTCCATTGCTCAACTGAGTGTTTGGCGAGCATATGAGCTAGCAATGCCTCAGAAGTGAGATACATCTCATCTGCTGCTTCACAGCCCTCAACTATGCACGAGTATGGAACTATGTCGTGTACTACGTGTGCGCTAGTAACGCTAACCTTAGAAATGCACCGCGATTTATTTTAGGAATGATCAATTGGAAAAATACTTACCTCCACCTAGTTCTGTTTTGAAAATCACTTGGGAGAACTTTGTTGCAATAAGGACAGCGTAATGATCCGTCTGAAGCCGCCTTAGGACTTTGGGGGTACGTCTGCTTCGCTCCGATTCTGGTCATTTGCGTCGTTGTAGAAGAAGGTCGTCTAGCGAAGATGTGCTTTCCTGTAAGCTGGGAATCTACATCGGTCGCTGTTCTAGCAGACGCTAAACTCTTTGTAGTCGTCTTCATAGCCTGCGATGTAGGACGGGACACGGAACCTATGACGCTTGGTGTTTCACTATGGGTGCTGAAATGAGTGGAGGCTGTAGAGTCGCTTTCGATGACCAAATTGCTCTCCTTTTTGACAACTAATGGTTCTGTCGGCCGCAGATTCGTCACAATTCTAGGCGCCAAAGAGCTTTTTCGAGTGTTCCAAAGAATTCTATTGCGGCGAAGCAGGTTAGCATGTACCAGACGCGCCTGAACCGTGTTCAGTCTCTCATGGTCAACGCTTCTCTTTGCTTTATCGAAAGCAGTGAGATTTGCGGCATCAGGATCTGGAAAAGCCATGAGTATGACGGCAGTAAGATGTTTTCGAAAGCCATCATATGCTTCTCCGTCGAAGTCGGCATCCGCTTCTTGAAATCGGTATTTATTACCCGCCTCCCGAATGACGAGAGAACTCCGCAGCAGCTGTTCAATAATGGTAAGTATATACCTGGCTTGTTCGGCGAGCGCGGAGGATTCAGTCTCGCTGTTTTCCGCATATGCATTATTTTCAGAACTCGAACCCAAATCTCCGCTTGAGGATTCGTTCGAGATTGCATGCCAAGATACGGGGCTTTTCCGATCACTTTCAGACTGTGCTTGCCCCGCTGTATCTTGATTAATGTGACCATGAGAATGCTGCTCTCGTTCCTCTTCTTCTTCTTCTTCTTCCATCTCAGGTATTGCTATCGAACGCGCCTTAACAAATTACTGTCTCCTCGTGAACAAGTATGCATTATAATGAACTTACTGTCAATCAGTCTTCGGCATTTGTTCAGAGCACCTGAAAGACCTCGCAGTAAGTCACGAATGATATTCCGGACGTTCTCTTTCTTCCGCAATCGGTGATCAAGTGTAGAAGTGTCGTCCGGGCTTGTCACTTTGAGTTCGGCGCACCACAGGTTGAAGTTTCCTTGTGCGGAGCGAATCCAGGACTGACTAGAAGCATCTTGGGCACAAAAATACGTGAAGGCACTTTTGCATTCTTGTGCGGCGCTGCGAATTTCGAAACCCATTTTGCCTCAGAAAATGAGAAGTCTGCAAGGAAGTATTTCTCAATGCCATTCTAGAAGCGTGTAAAAATGTGCTTTCAGGGGCCTATCAACAGCAGACAAAACAGTCATACCCCTCATCAGCGAAGCGAGGCTGAGAGGCACGTGTCACTGGACGTCCTCAATTGGCTGCATTCGCTTACTCCACTGCTGCATTTTCAACATCACCCGAACAGTTGCAACAAGGGCCTCGTAACAAAACCTGCGAAAAGAGCAAAAATATTTGAAGATAAAAGTCTTGAAGATTTTACGAACCTACCAGTCTCTCAATCGCGAGACAATGTCTGCACAGCCTGCTGCATCTACACCACCTCCAAGGCAGTCTGAGAGGCCCTTCACGCCGAGGCAGCATAATATTGAACACGGCCTCCTTTCAAGAGTTGGAGATATTGTAGCATTCGCAACTTCAGCCACTGAAGCCGTTAGAGAAGAGTGCGGTGCTTTAGCAGCTCATCAGCCTCACTCAAGTGCGTGGTTAGCCATACTGACATTATTGCTTTTTCAAGTCGGGCTACGACTACGGAACTCTGCACCACTTCGCGAAGACAGACTCATGCGATTGCTCTCATGTCTAGAAAGGTTGATTCAGGTTCGTGACGAGAGTCTCAACAAGGCAGATGCACTTGCTAACGATCTGTTGATTGGCAGTGGCCCAATCACGTCAGCGAACCACGAGTACCTTACCATCAACTACGTTTTCCTCGACTCGAACAGCTAGGCACTGGCCGAAGGATCCCAGTTCGAACAGCCCAATCAGTTCGAAAATGCATCAGAGATTTGGCTACATCCCAGGAAACAAAAGCAAGAGATACTCGTGCAAAACTTGAGACTTCTTTCACGGCATTTGCCAACGTGAAGAAATCAGCGATTGGACCAGGTATCTCAGACTTAGCCAGACCAGCTGCCATGGATTCGTCGGGCGATGAACATGCAAAGTACCTTCAAAGTTTTTACACCAGCCTCCGCAAAATCTCTCACTGCAATAAATCCATCAGCGCAAACTCCTTCACCGCAAATATCGCGGTAGTCAACAATTCACATGACCTACCAAAGGACAATCCATTTGGTCGAGATATCGCTTTTCAGCATCACCATGCGGCGGCTGGCGGCCAAGGGGAATGGAAGCATGCGAGGATACACATGAGGAAAGGGTAAGTTACCTTCAACATGAGAAAGGTTATGCGTGGTAGTGGGATTGGAAGTAGCGCTCGAACTAATGCTTGATTCACTGCAAACGTGGAGATGACAATCTCCTGCGTTGCAGTGACTGTATAGGCCCCAAAACTACGCACAAGAAGTCAATGCTATGGCTACTTCCAATGAAGTATTGAATCTCTGCCAGGTCGTGCGCTCCAAAGATGTTGGCCGTCTAAACTTGACTATCGTGGACGAGAAGATTTTCCGCAACGGCTATGAGATGGCGCCAGAAGCATGCCGACTATCACTGAGCGGCAAGGCGATCTCCCTTGCTGATCTGCTAGACTCAGAGTGCCTGGAAAACGAAGAACAATACAAAGCACTACTATCCTGTATGCTTGCAAAGGCTGTCTGGCAGTTTTATGAATCCGACTGGATGACTGAACCCTGGACGAAACGCACCGTTCAGTTCATGCAACGACACGCAAGCCTGCCCCAGAATAAGATCTATAAGCTCGACTACCGGCCGTATATCTCAACCGTACTTGCGGCTTCCCCTGACCAGACAACTGTCGCGATAGCTGCGGGAGACCGACTGCTGCAGCAGAACGAGGCGCACGACAACACACTGCAACCATCGCACATCTATCCCAAAATTCTCGCCTTGGGTATTCTTCTATTAAATATTGAGCTTGGCTACGATTTCTTTGACAAAAGCTCTGTCAATGCCGATCCTGACTACCTGCTCCGACCAAATGCCCAGCATCAAATCGCGGCCGAATTCATTGGTTCCTCGAAATGGAAAAATCGTGGTAAAGTGAAAAAAGCAGTCAGACAGGTCATAGAAGTTTGTATCAAGCCTGACACTAGCCTACTTGGACGCGACTCAAAGCTGGTCCGTGAAAGGCTTCTCAGCAAAGTTGTCCAGCCGCTTGAGACCCTATTTGCGCAACAATGGGATTGTAAGGATGATCAGGTAGAGAATTTCGACCCGCGACACATTAAAGCAGAGTTTTTGCTCAATAAGATCAACGATGCTCAACAATGTGCAGAGTCGCCTGCGCAGAACGCATATCCGGGCGGGAGCGCAGATGATAGCATAAATGGGGAACAGGGTCTTGCTTCCCAGATGAGCAACTTCCATTTGCATGACTGGCAGCTTTTCGGCGATGAAGTTGATGATTTACATCATATGGGGTAATTCTTTCCTTCTATGTTTGTCTTCGTAAGCCTGCGTCTTGCATTACTAACCTCTCATATAGTACTGCTGCCACTACCGATGCATGGGTTGCGGAGTTTCAGGCCTATTTGAGACATTATCAATTTGGTCGCGATAAGCGCATAAAAGTTGCCATCATAGACACTGGTATTGATATGAACCATGAATGTATCAAGGAGGAAGTAGAACGCATTCCAGATTGGAAAAGCTTCGTACCTGGAGAAGATGCCACGGTGGATCGAGTAGGCCATGGTACACATATCGCCGGAATTGTTCTGAAACTTACTAGCAACGTCGACCTATACATTGCAAAAACATTCAGCAAACGTGACCGTGGAGAAGAAGGATCCATGGCTGTTCGAGAACGTATAGCTCAAGTAAGTTTATCTGGGAAGCTCCTCTCATTCTGCCCCCCTTCATGACCTTGCGGTATTTCTTGAAGATCCAAAACACAAGTCCTTCTGGGTATGATAGTCTATGATTAACAGATGATCACAGGCGCTTCTCCATTGTCGCGAAGAATGGCACGTTGATATGATCTCGCTGTCATTTGGCTACAGAAAACCAACCGTTCCGGACGTAGTCTGGGATGAGATAAGTAGGTGCCTCAAAGATGATGTTGTTGTCTTCGCCGCGGCGTCAAACGATGGAGGAAACAAGCCACATACCTATCCGGGCAGGTACGAAGGAGTTTTGTGTATTCACTCGGCAACTGGAGAAGGCAATGCCTCTATCTTCAATCCGTCACCGGCTGAAATGCATGGTGATAATTTGTACTTCCATTTCGTCGGTGAAGAGCTCGAATCCTACTGGACCTTGGATGTCCCTCACGATTTCGATCCTCCATCGCCGGATCTGCAACGACGTAGGTCAGGGACGTCATTTGCGACCCCGGTCGCCGTGGCCACAGCCGCATTCATGGTTGAATATCTCCATCGAACCCTGGAAGATCACTACTGGGAAATTAAGCCTTTAAGCCCTTTAGGGATAAAGAAGATATTCTTGCAAATGAGCCATAAGAGATATCATCACAGATGGATCGATCTCGGATGGTACTTTTCGGAACACGATCAAGAGTACATCAGACAACATATGAAGCATCATTTGGGAGCAAGGGCTCTGCGGCCGACCAAGGGATTAACACAAGCCACACCAGTGCAAGAGTAATCACGATAACAAAGATGGTGGTGTAAAATACACCTTCATACCTACCTACCAAGCCTGGGTGCAATCTGGTGCGATTTAAAGTTGTCAGGAGACCCGTTAGCAATGTCAATTCTTGTTATATACATTATAGATCCGATATATACAGGGTACGATGCGATTGCAAATGTCTCCTTTACTTCCCTTTACCATCTCAACACCAGCATCCGAAAGTGTGACCCCCACGTTACACTGATTATTCAGCCTCGAGCGGGGTATTTTCTTCAGGCACTCAGGCGGAGTGTTCTTTTGGTCAATATTCTTTCACTTTGCAGTACTACCTAGTAGTTGAAATTGATCTTCTCAAACTTGTTGGCCGTCAAAGCCTGTGATCGATTTGCACCATGTTTACTAAAGGAGACCCGCAGTTTGTTGTTCTCAGATACCAGGCATGGCTCGACGCTTCGAAATACGAGAACATTATCCTTGGAGCCATTGTCAAGAATCCTCTCAGCCCATCGACTAATTATGCCATGGCGACAAAGGAGAACACCAAAAGTGATGACGCAGAACATCAGACTGACGACGCAAAATATCAGACTGGCAACGCGACCGACTTTTTACTCGAAAATGAGTCCACCAGAGGCAATGATTCGACTGCTTCTGTGTCAAGGCTAGCAGGTTTCAATATGGCCAGTAAAAAAGAAGATCGAGAGAAGCTTGCTGGCAAGTTTATCCGCTTCAAGCGCATCGAGCAGCTTGATGATTTCTGGGGCACCCTTAAGAGCAACGAAGCCGTTTCCAAGAAGGCCCTCAACTGGGTAGCGAAACCCGGTCCCTACCCGCCATGTTTGGTGGTAGGCATCATGGTGTGCGAAGATGTCGATCTATATAGAGAGGGACTGCGCTCCCGTGAGATCGGCGGAAAGATCGAGTTGCCCATCGGACAGATTGCCCTTGGCGCCGGAGCACCTATCGCCCTCGGCGAAGAGGCAAACCCCAAGGCATCTCTCAGCTCATCAAAGCAGAATGCCACTGTTTTCAGTGCCAAGTTCGGGGAGAAGAAAATTTTTGCGCTCGAGCTCCGAACCATCACAACTCATCTGTTTAAAAGACGCCAGCTACAGTTGAAGAATCATGGCCCTGAGTTCGATCCTGCGCGCTTGGCAGGAGATGGCGGTCCAGACGTGGACATAAATAAACCCGCCATTGCGGAAGATCTCATTCTTGACTATTTTGATGATAATGATATCAAGGATCTCATTCGATAAAGTCGAGCGGACATTTCTCCGCCTGATAGCTTGCTTCGAACTGATCGCATATCGCTACAGTCATTGATGCGCCACCTGTGGCTGGTGTACTGCGGCACCCTTCGGGTGACGCACGGGAAGGGTTATCAAGTCTGTTTGTTTACACATTATTTTCTCGGAAGTAGACCATCTTTAATTTTACTCTTTATTTTGGATACTGGTCGTATCAGTCATGGACATCTCCAATGGCCTTTGCCAATACTAATCCGAGAAAATTGACGTTCTCGTTGCCTGCAAAGCCGGTCTCTTCTTACATCGGCTAGCCCTGAACCATAAATATTGCAGTTCCATGCTGAATCAGCCTGAAAACTTTTCCATTGCGCCTTTCTATATTTAGTGCGACATTTCTAATCCGACTCGACAGAAGATAGTCTTCTTTGGAGTCACGATATGTACTGTCATATTCGGACGTAGTGCTCATGTAGCGAGTCGAGGTCTGCACGGAAAGGCCTCATTTTCCCGCACATACTGCATGTCTAGGTGATGAAAATCGAGTCTTCATGGAAGTCTTGATCGTGGTCCTCGATGTAGTCGAGAACAGGAATATCGTCACTTTCCGGCCGGGTTGCAAGGCCTGAAACAAATCTGCCGAGGAGGTCATGACGTACCATGTGGTCATGTCTGACCGCCTGATATGCCCCAATATCGATTCGGTTATGCTGGCCATGGAAGTCAAACTCATTGTCGAAATTGAACATGGCGCCGCCTATGACATCTCGAGAATCTCCCTTCAGCTGTTTTTTCCGCCTAGAGTAGACAAACTCCCTGATGCGGTAGGCAAAGTCACATTCCTGCTCAATTTCTACTCGGGTGCCTCGTTCTACGTCCCGGCTTGCCGATATCCCGGCTTCCACGGTCACTCCAGCTAGAGCAACTTGTGCCTCTCCGCCTAAGGAAGCATTCCTGGAAATACCCTTTGACTCGGTGACGGATATCCTTTTGCACGTGGCCACTCCCACAATGACGTAGAGAGATTTGTGGAAACTCCAATCCTTAATGTACCGCTCAATGCTCGGCAGCGTCAATTGACTCTCGACCCAGTCTCTGGCGGCTTGTGGCAAGATAGACCGGGCGGTTATGCCCGTAATGTCGGCATCGACAGTATGATCCTTTGACCAATGCCCCTCCACACTGCCGCCGGCACTGATCATGGGGTTGATGGGAAGAACTGCACCGAGCCGGCCTCCGAAAAGGCTCTTGAGCTCGGATTTCACCACCCTCTGAACTGCATCGGTCTGGTCGCAAATCTGGTCTGGTAGAAAAGGCTCCATCCCCTTTGTGTAATTGAGCGACGACTCTAGGTCATCCGGTCGCGTCAAGATGCTACCCAGTGACATCAAGGTTCCGGGCTTCTGAGGATAACGGTACACATGCCATTTCATTTCACCAGCGATGCGACCGGCTCCTGCGCTTGGCATGTTGCAAAATTCAATGCACAGTGGACAGCGGAAGCGTAGTGTGTTCCAGTACAAGCTCCACAGACAGAATTTTGGGGGCCCTGTTAGGGACGATATAGCGGTTAGTGCCTGGCAGCGAACCTGCGTGTCTTCCTTTGCAGGCTGTGAAGCAGCGCCGCGCAATATCTTCGATTGGGCAAAGTACCTGGACGGTTTCGCGTTTTGAATGAATGCGACCTGCAAGAGCTCACCGCACCCAAGTATGGGAGGAACGCGTGAAGATGTTCCCTGCAGATTGCATGCATAAAATCGCAGCCGAGCGGACAGCAAAGCTGAGGGGATGCAGGAGGGTGCCTACTGCCCAACCAACTTACCCCACCTCCCCACTACCAACGCTGGACTCCGGAGTCGCTTTCCAGCGCGCAAAGTCACCACGAATCCGAAATCTTGCTGCAAAGTCATCGCAAGTTTGTGTGTTAAAAAATACGAATATAGTCATTTCAGTATGCGGAAGAGCATCAAGAAGCTCTTCAGACGGCAAAAGTCTGAAGAGCGGGGCAAGCCAGGTAGGAACTGCTGACCTCAGCACTTCTCGCTCCCCGCTGCTATTTCAAACTAATCATCATAAAGAAACCACCGACTTGCCCACGGCATCGTCGAGCTTGCTCGATCCCAGGAACCCAAGAGAGCAAGAGGGCTCCGACCAAGGACACCATGAAAGCGCTGTCGCTATTGCTCAATTCTCGACTCAACGAGAGCATTTGGATGCCAAGCCTCCCGCTAGCGATCTGAGGCAGCCAGAGTCGGATGGACCACCACCTCAGAGCCTGACCCTAGTGCATGTAGGAGTTCAAAATGTTTACTCCCCCGACGCCGTTGGTGAGGCTAGAGCTGCGTTGTGGGAGAAGGCGTACAAGACTCTACAGGCGGACAAACCCGAGTTGATATTGAATTTGGAATCCATCATCAAGGATGACGCCGATCTATCTCAAGATCTGGATCTATTTTCTAGTGCCGCGATTGCTAAAGTTGTGGCCACCCAAAAAATGCGCATGGAGAATAAGCAGTGGACGATTCATTGGTTTGACAAAAAGGTGAAAGTGAGAGATACGATTGAGAGTATCTTATCCACTGTTCAAAGCGCGAGTCCCATCATTGCAGCAGGCATGAATTTTGCTCCAGCATTTGTTTCTATACCATGGTCGTTCGTGTCCATTGTCCTCCCAGTAAGTCCGCAGCTAGGAGTGCTCTATACCAAAACCCTACTGACCACCCAATGATCACAGTTCATTACGAGAGAATTCTCCGAGATGCATGCTGCTGTAGACGGTCTCAAAGACGTGGCTTGTATTTTGAGCAGCTATAACACTGCCGAGCAAGAGTTTCTTGCCAACTCTGTAACAAGAGATGGTTTCCAAGAAGAAGTGCTAAATCTATATGTGAACATACTTGAGTATCAGGCTCTGGCTGCCCAACACTTTGCAGTGAGCACCATAAAACGGCTAGGGCGAAATCTTTACCCCGGGTCGAAGTGGCAGGATGCACTCAATGACGTGAAGAAGGCAGAGGGCCTTTGTCACGTTCCCATCAATGGCCTCGCAATACGGCTGCAGCAGACAAGTTTCCGATCCCTGGAAGATCTTTTATACCAGAACGTAAACTTGATGAAGTCAAGGAAAGACGAATCATTTGTGAGAAGAACTCAAAATGAACAAGTAATCGAATGGATTTCAACAATAAATGCAGTTCAAGATCACACAGAAATCCGTCGGCGACTGGGAGATGACTATGTTGGGTCAGGCCAGTGGCTCCTCAGAGATGACAAAGACTTTCAGTCTTGGCTGAAAGGCTGTTCGACGAAACTTTTGCTCCAGGGAGTGGTAGGAACCGGGAAAAGTTCGTTGGTATCAATGGTTTTGGAACACCTGATGGGCCGCGCAGACGGCCAACTGGCGTTCAACTACTGTTCAGCTACTTCATCATCTTGGGATCCTGTCAACACCATTCGAAACGATACTACGAACATATTTCGTTCCATACTCGCCCAATGTGCCCTGCTATCTGATGGAAGCATTGCAGAGCCTGTCTTGGAAGCATTCCGCAAGAGCATTAATCAAGGGCCTGGCCAGAGCGAACTCAACCTCGACGCTACTCTCGGACTGCTTCGCGAGGTTTTCAACTCGACGGATGAACAAGTAACCCTGGTATTCGATGCTCTGGACGAACTCTCCGACTATGAAAATTTCCTTGAAAGCCTTGACGCCATCCACGTACCTGGGAAAAAACTACTTGTCTTCTTTTCGAGCCGATTCGGCATCGACATCAAGTACATATTTCGCGAAGTTATTATACTTCCAATATCTTCACAAAATGCCACCGATGTTTCAAATTTCGTTGAAAATGAAATACAGAAAAGGTGGAGCCGTAGTGGAATTACCGAAAGTCAAGCCGAGAGACTGAAAACGGCTCTAAAAACATGGTCTGATGGCGTGTGAGTATTCCCTAGCCTGCTCGGCCATCTTGTGCAATTTCTATGGTACTCAGTCACATCAGGTTTCGTTGGGTCGCTTTGGAGCTGGAGATATTTCTGCCTCAATCTCGGCGACAAGGTTCCAGAGTCAGACCGGCGGATTTCGAGGGACGACTCCGTATGTTAGAAAGGTCTCGCGCGCCAGCCGTAGATCGACTGTTCCTGGCCTATGACCAAATCTACCTCGATGCTCTTGGTGAGGAATATGAAGTATCCCGACGGCAAATTGTGAACGTCACTATGAAATGGGTCTTGTGCGCTTTCCGTCCCTTTGACGTGGCAGAATTGATAACGGTGGTGTCCTCGTCGCTTGTTGTGTCCCAAGCGAAAATTGATGACGCCAAGGACGGGGACGACGATTCAAAAACCACATTACCCAACGAATTCTCGGATATAGATCCAGTTTCTGGAGAAGACCTTTTAACATACTGCGCTAATTTCATCACAACTACTAAAGAAGGCATCGTTCGACTGGCACATCTGTCTGTCCGGCAGTATTTTGAGAAGACCAAAGCTGAAGAGTTCAACCCGCCTCAGCAGCACCTGGAAGCGGCAGTTTTCAGTATTAGAACGCTATCTGGTCAATCTGAAGGAAGAGATAGCACTTCGCTGGCTGACTATCTCTCGAAGCTCTGGCCAATTCACGCTCGCGTTGCTAAGACTTCACCGGAGCTGGATCTGCTTCTTACTTCCGACAAGCTACTGATGCACTTCGAAGCAGACGATGTCAAACTCAAGATTGCCCTTCGGAACGATCTCCAAGAATGTGACTGTCTGGGGAATACCATATTACACGATGCTGTGTTGAACGGGAGCCGAGACGACGTTGAATTGATACTTCAGGTGCACACCCTTTTCCAACAGTCATCCCCTCTTGTGAACAAGAGAAACTTCAGTGGCGACACTCCCTTGCATGTAGCCGCTTCTCGTGGATTCGAAACCCTATTTATAGCGTTGATTCATGCTGGATCAAGCTTCAATGAACAAAACGAGCTGGGCTTGACACCTCTTCACGTGGCAATACTTTTTGGCCAGGAAAACATCGTGAGAGCCGCCTCGCAGTTCATCTGGGGACTTGATGCTCCAGATGGGACTGGAAGCACTCCGTTACATACTTCAGCGCTCTGCAATGCGGTCAACATTGGCCGAGCGCTCATTAGTGCGGGTGCTAGCACAAGCCAGAAGGACTTGGTCAACAGGACTGCATCGGATGTTTCCCGTGAGTTTCAGCATTTCGAGTTTACCGCCATGCTCAATGGCCATGCAGCGTCGGATCAGACTTTGGTCGATAAGAACCAAAGTCATTCCAGCGAAGCCCGCATTTTAGCACGTCCAAGGATCTATATTGAATCTACCTCAACGTGCCGATACTGTAATATCGAGGAGTGGCTTGAAGGGTCCCGGCAAGGGCTCAGATATCCGCACTGCCCCTCAATCACAGCCCTTGAGAGATCCGCCGACAGTTGCAGTCTATGTCGGTATTTGTGCACCTCAATACGGAAACAAGCCTACGCAAAAGAAGATGTCTATAGTTCTGAGGCAGAGTCCACAGACATCACTGTTAGTGTTGCTCTTGCTGCTGACTCCAAAAATGGCTTGGCGAGCCAAGATTTCCTGTCGGTATACCATGGTCGCACGCTGGTGGGTCAGCTTGAGTTTTGTGTCGATGGCGTCGGTAAGTTCTGGTCCTGTTAACTCATGAAATAGCACTAATCCGATGAACATGTAGATTTGTCGACAATGGCTGACCTGTCATTCATGGTCGGCCGATCTACACAAAAGTTCGAGACTAGTATGAAGACAGTCAAACAATGGCTTGACAGCTGTCGCGAAACGCATCCGAACTGCAATACTACGTCTCATCCACCCCCATCAGCTCGATTACTCGAAATTACCGGAAAAGAAGGCCCATTCGCGCTTCGCCTGGTTTCTTGCCGAGACATAGAACCTGATCAGTGCAGATATGTTTCTCTATCATTCACATGGGGCAAATCCACTCACATACCTGTTACGATGACTGACAATGTTGTTCAACGTAGCAATGTTGGCTTGTGCTTGGAAAATCTGCCGCAATTATTCAGAGACACAATTGCTACCTGCAGCTTCCTGGGATACAGGTACCTCTTCATTGACGCTCTCTGCATAGTACAGGACTCGAGAGATGAAGCAGAAAGACAATTGTCAACGATGGCCGGCATAATTACGGCTGCAGATCTCGTCATCGCCTCTAATGGGACGAGTGCTCAGGATACTCTTATGGGCAAACGGATATCTGGAGATCACATCGCTCGATTTCAAGCCCAGCTCTCGAGCAGTAAAGCCCCTTTCAGCCTGTCTCTGCGAGAACCTTTCCCGACATCGAACAATGTCATGTACAAGGCAGTTTTGGATCGTACCTGGAGAGTCCATGAAGCTCTGCTTACGGGCAGGCTTCTCTTCTTCAATTCCGACCATTCGTTGTGGAATTGCGCCACGCTTCTCAGAAGTACAGCGTCCGCGAAAACACAAGCGCCTGTTTACAGAAACTTACCTTCTCTCCACCATGCTGCTCATTCCAAGTATTCTTCTGTCATCGGGGAAAAATCACCGGCCAGCAAGCGATTTCTGTATTCCGAATGGTATAGGTACGTTGAAATGATCAGCAGCGGAAAGTTGACATACGTAGACAATATATTACCGGCAACTGAAGCCGTTGCTGAGGCAGTAAATGCCATTGTTCCAACCATATCAAACGAAACCATAGAGGCAGTTGAACAGCATTATCACCTGGGCATACGAGCCGACGATATCCACAGAAGTCTGCTATGGACCAACAGAAAGGCTATGGAGTACAAAGACTACCCACCAAGTGGTCCTGACATCGCATCTTGGAGCTGGGCTAATCGCGTAGGGCGGAAATCATATCGGTTGATTTCGTCTATTCCCCCCTACCAGGACGTCGAGCCCACAGACTTGCAAATATTGAGGATCGAAAAAGGTGCTATTGAAACTTGGCCGACCGTATGGAATTCGGGTGATGATGAGCTATTCAGGCCCCGACTGATGCTGGTCAAAGCCCGAGCACGGCGACTATCTTCAAAGGCGACGCTTCGCATGTATGACTTGCTTTTCGATTCCAGAGACTTGAGCAGATCTTGGCGAGCTGGTAGAGAATTCTTGTTCATGGTGGTCACTCAATGGGCATACAATACAAGCAAGCATGGTCATCGATGGATAGGTCTCATACTACAAGAGAAAGAACGGTCGCATCAGCTCAGAGGAGGCGACAACGCAGCTGAGCAATCGGCCAGTCAGCGTGGGGACGGTGGGTTTGAGACTACACAATCTCCAGAAACGTATGTACGGGCTGGCCTGTTTCTCGGTCCAAAATGTGAGGATGGTCTAGCAAATTGGCCGATGCAGAGCATTTCACTTGTCTAAGAATTTAGTGACCAAATGGGAAAAAAATGGAAATCATCGTCAATGTTACGCCCAGGCATGTGCAGGAACAATGAATGCACAGCGCACTATCTTTCAGTTGGGATGATGAACCTGACGGGGTGTTTTTCGGACGCTTGGGGGAGGGGCGCTGCCTGGGCTCTAGTGGGAGCTACTGGCCCTCTTCTGCGCGATTACCGCCAGCTGCTGCGCCAATGCCAAAAAGTGCGGATGCGCCTGCCTCGACTGCTGAGTTTATGATTTCAAGCTTCGAATTTTGGGTGCAGACATGTCAGAACTCCAATTTCTTTCATCAATTTGGCAGTGTTCGCACTCAGCTTCTTTTACCATCCAGGCGTTGTCGGCGCCAAATGGTCGGAGCCGACATCGATGCTCGGCGCATTTAGGTGGGCTGGTGGTTGATAGCGCCCACTGACTGCCGTAACCACCAAATTTGCGTCTCGTTCCACCTTTTCTTTCACCGATCGACATGACTGCCGAAAGATCAGCAACAAAAACTTCCCTACGACACGCGGCAGCACCACTTTCTTTGCATTTTTATTGACATTTTGGACAGCCAATCCTTGCCATTCGGATAAGAAGACTCACATGCCCACATTCTGAGTGAAGAAGCCCTGAATAGATCGCGACGATCGAGAAAAACGCACCTTTCGCACCTACTGTGGTTTGCCAAGCACGGAGGCCACGCTGAAGTTAGCGGGGAGCCAAGCAATAAGATTTTCGAGCCTGCAGGATCAGATAACCCAAACGGCTGGATTGAAGACCCCGAATTGGCCCAGTCGCTCCACTTGATAAGATCAATGATGGATTCACAACTCAGGATCTTGCTTGAGCTGCCTTGATCGCGGAAGGGCGCAAGATTGAGGTGCGAAGATTTGTACTCCATTGTTTTCTGTTCCAGCACAGAATGGCCCGGATCCTCCGAATGCGGTTCTGCGATACCCGAATACGGCATGCCTGTACCATCATTGGCTTCTGACCAGAGGCGTTGTTCGATTTTGTTTGTATGCTGATCTCGTGTGATGGCAAGAATGGTTTCATATGAGGAATTCAGATCTGGAAATATTGCTCAGTTTGTCAGACGCCTGATCGACAACTCAATTTTACCTGCGAGCTCGTGGAAGTCGATTCAAAATATGCGACAGATCAAAGGCTCCTTGAAAGACTTCACGATGGTGGGACATCCACCATGGGTGCGCCGATCACGGTTGGTTACAACCGCCCACTCTCATACTGGATCATGAATCTTCCCGTTTCTCATTTCCGCCTTGTCCAAAGTCTACTTTTTAAGCTGTGGTCCGTGTCAGTAAGCCCGCGAGGATCCAGCAACGGTTCATAATGGGCAAAGCGGTATGACTGTAACAATCGGAGAGCCCTTGCCAGGCACGGCAAAGATCTGGAGGTCAAAGTGGAACTCTTGACCTTTCAACTCGTGACAGGAACTCTGGGCCCAAAGTACAATGGAGTCGTTTTGTCGCCTCTTTAGGAAGCTTTCACGATCGGTACAAGGGGTTACGTGCCCGTCAGCCATCATTTGAGGGTGCGCCCTAGAGTCGAGAGTATTGAGGAATGCCATTCGTTTGGTATGGTATGCTTTGCTTTGAGGACTCGGATATCGACATTGGTTTCAACATTGATTGCTCGAGTAGAAAAAGCTGCAGGCTCGGAGCGGCTATAATTCTCCACAACGTGACACATTTCCGAGAAGGGCCTACAGACCGGACTCTGACCTTGGAGACAGACTTTGGTCCACTATTGTCACCACAACTAAGCATGGGTCTTTCGTCTCCCATATCATATCAAGATCTGCCTCGCATGCGAATAAGTTGAACTGACACTTGCGACACGTGGTAAGGCGGCATTGCTACTGCTCTCTTTCGCGCTCAACCAGCCGTCTATGTAGCTTATGGATGGGTGACACTTGTTGGTTATCAATCATCATCAAGCATGTCTACCCTTATCGCCAGAGGGGAGAGTGACGATCTTGGTCCAAAAATCGATGGCGTATGCTGGTCATTGACTGCCGTCACAGCAGTCTTTCTCGGCGTCCGTCTCTATGTCAGGTCGACCCAAAGCAAGTTATGGTGGGATGACTATGTCCTTCTGATTTCGTGGGTAAGCAGCTTTCCTCGACGGTTACGCGTGCGTATGTAGTCATTCTGACATGCTCGCAGCTATTGCTAGTAACAGCCGTGGGCTTGTCAACCTATGCGGTGACACTGGGTTTCGGTAGACATATCGAGGACGTGCCAGTGGACAATATCTGGGAGCTCGTCAAAGTGACCGACATCACCAGCGCCTTGACGCTCGTCGGTGCCGCCTGCTCGAAAGCATCATTTGCGCTATCACTACTCCGGCTCACGAGCGGTTGGACCAAGGTCACCATATGGTTCATCATTATTACCATGACCTCTGTGCTATGCGCCAACGCTGTCTTGCCGTACGCGCGATGTTATCCCAGCGAGCTTGCATGGAATCCACACGTTCATGGAAACTGCTTCTTCGACGTTCGGATTTCTATACACTTTAGCGTGTTTGGGGCTGCATATTCGGCCGCGATGGATTGGATTCTTGCTCTCATTCCATGGCCAATCATTATGCGACTGAATATCAAGACAAAAGAAAAGATTGGCATTGCTATCTGCATGAGCTTGGGTTTCTTGTGAGTCACAACTTCGAAGTCTGCGTTATATACTCGTTAGCGCACCAGACTGACCACCACGACCTTGATAGTGCTGGAATAACTTCAGTTGTGCGCTGCCTCACAATCCCTCTTCTCGTATCACACGATACCACATATCTCTCAGCCAACGTGATGATTTGGACAGCAGCTGAGATCGCGACAACCATTATGGCGGCTTCGATCCCCGTCCTTCGAGTCTTCTTGCGAAGAATAGTCACAGTACGGCAGAGCCACAGTAGCAACGTCAATAACAGCGCATACCATCGCTCCGCCGCAGACGGCACGTTTCTCAAGAGCATACGGGCCGAGTCCAACGACACAGGTTGCACCACCATGTGTACCAGTGGGGCGCATGGTCGCCATTCTGGAGTGGCGGAAGAGGGTCGGCGAGAAAGCCGGGATAAACGGAGAATCACCTACCCTCCAGCGTCAGAAGGTCGGAGGAAGATTGTCAAGATTGAAGAGGTCGCTATCAGGTCTGAAACAAGAAGTCAACAGATGGAGGCGACCTCCAGTAGGTCGACTGGCACTGGATCACAGCAGAGAAGTAGCATCGAGTTGCAAGATATGCGACGCTGACATGAATATTGGCCGCAATTGTCGCTTCTGTGGCCCAGTCTATACACATCCACCTTTGAAACATATATTTTAACAGAGCACCTTGTGATACCCAACTCCCATGACAATCTTGCGTTACGTGCTTTGTTCATATTACATGGTGTCCTTGTTTTGGAGTAAGTCAAGTAGGTCCAGCTCCTGCTGCTCTTTACCTGACTTCAGCTGGAGCTTAAGAGCCTCTCCTGCATCATTGATGCCGAACCGTTTCAGAACGGGACTCAGTCCTTGCAACGCGAGCAGGCACTGTGTCTGCTCCGTGGTGCTCAGTGATGCCAGTATCCTGGCTATGGACTTGATTGTTATCTAGAAAGGCAATTAGTTCCCGCAGCGCGTTGGTTCGACGTACAGACTTACTTCTGGGTAGTTGAGCGCTACTAGATATCCATTCGCATGATATGATCGTAGTCCCTCCCGCAGATGGACGCCATATACCTCAGTAACGCTTGACCTCTGCTCACAGTGCAGACTTTGAATGGGAACAAGATCGTATTGTTTACTTTCCGCATTCCAACGCATTAGGTTATGACCAATGTTCAGCTTTCCAGGTTGCATCCAAGGATTTTCTTGGGTAGCGCGGCTAGGATCAATTGCTCTCAAGCCTGTGGTTGTATAAAATACGTGCCCTGCAGTGAAGAAATTCCCTCCGCCATCTGAAGCTCGTGTTAGCTCGAGGGCTATGAGGTAATTCGTGTGCGGGTAACTTACTGAAGCCGTAGAGTACAGGACTCTCCACTGGTGTCACGACTTTCTCATCTGAGACCATACCCCATTGATCTGGAGATCCCCGGGTGAGAATCCTGTCATTTTCAGTCAAGAGCTCGATAGAACGACTACCCGATACTGTGGCGATCTGTGTGCCAGCGATGAAGCAGCCGGCTGCGCCTGCCTCGTTCCAGGTCTTGACATCCTTGATGTTTTTGCTCGACTCGGTCACAAAGTCCTTGGCGTCATCGTCCTTGCAGACTTCTGAGGTTAGCTTATGAGTTCAAAAACTAAGGATTCCGTGTAAGGATCATACCTGAGTTCAGCCAGTCCTGCACCTTCTTCCCCGTCCAGGTTGTTTGCTCGTGCAGGAACATGGGCATGGGCGGTGCTTCGCGCGACGCTATTCCGGCAACGTTTCTCGTTTCCGTGGTAGACACTTGCTCATTTGTAGCAGTAGCCATGGCACGCTTCCAATCTTCCAGCTGTCTTTCCCACAATGCAGCGAAGATGTAGCTTGTACTAGCCCAGTCTGGGAATCCCGGCTGAGATAGTGTCGCATTCTTGACTTTGTCCAGACTGGAAGGCGGCAATGTTGTCGATTCTTCGACCAACGGTGTTTGAAATGGTAGGTAGGCATCCTCAAAGCGGACCGGTCGTATCTTCTCCCTCTCGCTTCTTACTACAAGATTGACCGCTGCAGCTTTTGCTGCACCGCGCATGGTGTGACCCTTTTCCGCATCGGTCTCGTCGAGGTGGAAGGCCAGAATTCTGCCCATAAGGTTTCCAAACTCCCTAGACCACATTTGATCAGGGAAGCATGGCAGGGCTTCGTAGTCGTTGAAAAGATAGTTGACGACGAACATCAGGTGCATGCTGAAATCGGTATGCAGGAGATCATCGCTCTTATAAAAGTCAGAATCACCCAGTCTGGTCCTGAAGGCTTGCAGAAATGCCACATCCCCTTTGTGATGATCTAGGTCCCGAATTCCACTCCTGCCAAGCTCTGCACCCAGGTGATATGCATAGCAGGCTTGCACGAGTCGACAGAGGCTGTCTTGCATGTTGGCGTATGCCTTGTCCTACATGACCCAAGTTAGCACGACTCCTGCACGTGTTTGGGATCTGCTAGACTGACTTTGTTTATAGACTCCCGCAATCCCTTGGGGTCATTATCATCCGTCATGCCCGCCAAGGCCAGTGCTGCTGACTGGTTTGCCAGTCTCGTGATCAATGTAGGTAATGTGGTGTGGTCCTCATTGTTGATGTTGAAGCCCAGGCCTCCAGTACCGTAGTTGGTTAAAGGTGCAGGCGCCTCCTTCAAAAAGCTGATGGATGGAGCCAATAACGTTTGGTCATGTAATCGCTGGATATATAAGTGCTCTGGGAAAGGCCTGGCGTCCCTAAGCGCCTTGATCAGATCATTCACTCGGGGGTCGTACGGTGGCCATTGTAAAGATGTGCAAGAACTGACTGCCCTTTGGTTCCGTTGTTCGAGAAAAAAAAACGAGCGGTTCCCTGACCACGCCCTTATAGCAGTCTTTCATGGCGGGCACGGTAACTATATGTAAATTTAGTAGTGCCTCCAATGGAAATTTCCCAGTGAGGGCGGGCCTGTAAGTTGCAGCGGAGCGGCCCGCGACTTGTCACCACCAGGGCCTGGCCGCCAGTGGATCCGACTATTGGAAAGTTCAGCTTGCATTGGTCTTGGGTCTAGCAACCAACGATCACCATTTAGGACAATGGGAGAGCGCTTGTTTTCAGCTGAGCGGGAGTTCTCGTGGCTGACGTCCTTTTCTGGGGGATCAGGGCATCGTGACAGTATGCCACATTCCAGGCCTATAGCGCAGTCTAATGCTAGCTGGACATCAATAGCGCTAGATGCCCCCCAGCTGAAAATTGCTCCCCTAGCCGGATGTACTGGGTTACACGAATACACCACGCCCTAAATACATACCGAGAAGGTGAGGTTTACAGCACGATTGATTTTGGACAATGTCTCATATAAGCCAGTGTGACGTCCGCTTTATTTGTCGCGCTTCCACGCCAGCGCGAAGGAAAGTTCAGCTTTGACCCGTCATTTTTACAACGTCAACTGTTGATTGAACTGCCTTGTATCCAGTCTACGGCCAAAAACATGGCGTCCAGCATCCAGACAGCATCAACACGCCTCCTGCACACATGGTGGCAAGACGGGGCAGTCCAAGACAGCAGCAGAACCCGCGTCTACGAAAACAGGGTGCGGCAATCTCAAGCATACTACGTTCAAGTGCGTACCACGCCCCCAGGCGGCACCGTTGATGCACCATGGTACGACTCTTTCGTCTACGAGCCAATTCCTCGAGCTGGTAATGGCTTTTTCAAAACCCCGGTCGACTCGCAAAACCCTCAGGAATTCACCAAAGAGGAATGCCCCGACGGCGACGGTATCAGTCAGTTGGAGTACAATGCCAATCTCAGTATGGTATGGTCGCAATTCGAGTATGATACCGATGTCGAAGTGAAGATCACTCCTCACAACGGACTGCAGCTCAACGACGTTACCATTCGGCCCACCGCACTGCATCTTGAGGCAAAAGTCCTCCCGGATGCTGTTATCATCCAAGTTCCACGAAATCCCGATGGCTTCAAGTTCTCTGACGAGTTCAATGATGACATGATTGAGTACTTCTCCGACGGATCCCGATACGTCGAGCAAGGCGACGGCCATCTCCTAGTGGGCAGGGAGCCCAGAAATGCGCTGCTCATATTCGCAAGCCCTTTCCCAACGGCAGATATTACGCCACCAATTTCTGAGAGCACTACGACAGTCATGAAGCCTGGACCGATCTACGAGGGAGACTGGGGGTCCAAGCCTATTCTATACTTCCCACCTGGCGTATACTGGATGAATTCAACACAAGATGGGCAGAGTCCCAGACTTGGACAGAACCACATGCGCTTGCACGAAAATACGTACTGGGTGCACCTCGACCCTGGTGCATACGTAAAGGGTGCGATCGAGTACACGGCAAAGAACGAGCACCTTTATGCCACCGGCCATGGTGTTCTCTCGGGAGAGCATTACGTCTATACGGCCAACCCCGAGGAAGGGTACTACGGCAAAAAGCATGACTGGGAGAGTCTTCGCATGTGGTGGCACAAGCTGCCAGTGCCGGGACAGACCTGGCACTGCGCCGGACCCACGATCACCGCGCCGCCGTTCAATTCGATGGACATGAAGGACCCGCATGACCAGATACTCATTTCCGCGGATATTCAGGACTACAAGCAGCTTGGAGCCTGGTACTACCAGACCGACGGTCTGCAGTTGAATCCTTACTCTACTATGCGCGATGTGTTCTACCACTGCAACGACGATGCCATCAAGGCGTACCACGGCCATGTCAAAGTGGATCGAATTATGGTGTGGAAGGTTCACAACGATCCAGTCATTCAGATGGGGTGGGACCTGAGAGATGTGAGCGATTTCAGCATCCATAATCTATGGGTGATCCATGCGCGGTACTACAACCATGACGATTACGTGCCCGCCGCCATCATTGGTGCGTCGCCCTTCTACATCAACAAGGACGACCCGCCAGAGAAGCAAAAGAAGCACGATTTCACAAAACAACTCTCCGCGTCTATTACCAATGTGGTCTGCGAAGGTCCCTGTCCGGGACTGCTGAAGATTTCGCCTCTGCAGAGTTACCATCTCAAGATCAGCAACGTCGAGTTCCAACAAGAACTGAGCCCAGTTTACAAAGTCGCAGAAAGTTACGTCAGGGGCGTGGATGATCTTGGGTCAGGCAAGATGGCAGTTGAGATCAGTAACTGGTCCATCAACAAGGAGAAGGTTACGATGGACAATTTCCGCAGTGATCAGCTAGGAAAGCTCGACATTCATGGGCAGTACTGGGGCCAGTGGAAGATCAATCAAATTTAGCGACTTTTCTGTAGCCCAGCTGATTGGATTTCAAAGAAAATCTAACTATTTGCAGTAGATGACTTGGAGCTTCTGGTATACTATGAACGTAACTTCACACTGGCCAACACAACGTGGAGTAATTCATATGATGACAAATCCGAGATTCTACTCTTTTTGTGGCTGTAACGACATTCTAGATCATCTAAAGCATATAAACATAACGACTTAGCTCTCTATGTGTTGAAAGTAATGGTGAAGAGTCCAACGAGCTTAACCACAACTCCGCTCTGATTGCCGTCCACAGAGCAATGCGAACCATATCGGTAGCGGGGATCTCAATGATACGGCTGTCATCCACATGCTCATGTGCCATCAACTTACAAGTCCAACTGAGTCTTGATGCAGCATCTGTTCCCACTTGTGTCATCGTGGATAAGGTACAAGTGTCGATGTTATACTCGAAAGTATGCGCATCAAGGAACAAGGGACGTAGCCTGTCGTCGTCGGATTTTATAGTGTCACCGTCAGAGCTGTCTGATCTAGAGGGCGATGGAGATCTTCCGGGTTCATCTGGAGCTGGGGTGTCGACCACTGGAGAACTATCCTGATTGGAATTCCCACTGTGTTCGTAAGGCTGGACAGAGCTCCGGGAGTTTGAGCGAGGCATTGTTTCTGTCTGTGTTTCAGCGTCCACCATTGGGGATGAGTCGCTGGATGACGTTGTACTACTCTCTTCAGAGGGATGATTTCTTCTAAAATACTTTGTTTCCATCATCAATGGATCTTCGCATAAGCCATCGACATATTCCTTGAGATCCTCGTTGAGGATGAACATGGTTCCGATTATGGCCCTTAAAGCAACGACCTTTGGTGACAACATCCCATCCAGTAGCAGCTGTCCAGATTGCACTAGGTCTTTGGTTTTGAATGGATCGAACTCCGCATCAAAGTTCCAACTAAACGCTGGCAACCTATCTCCCTGAAATATATGATGCTGCAAATGTTTTTGAATCACGTGTATTGTTCTGGAGTCTCTCCTCGTGCCCCGAGCAAGACTAGAAAGATCTGTCATAACTTGCAAAAGATCGCTCCAAGTCTGACAGTTATCTCTCCAAATCAGGTGCCCATGAGTGTCCCATTTCAGCTGCAAGAATGCCTGGGTGAGCTGTTCCATGTCTTCTTTGTAAAAGTAACAAAGGCTATCGGCGGTATTTATCCATTCCGCCTGGTCTTCAACCTCGGATATCCCGTACTCCTCCTGAAAATCATTGTGAGAAGGACTATGTCGGCGGCGGCGACGGCGAATATGGAGATTTGGAATGATTTTTCGCACTTCCTGGAATCTTCTAATACGAGTATTGCCAATTCCAAGACTAATCATAGAATTATGAACAGCTGTTGGTATCGTATGAATACTCTTCAGCTTCAAATACCGCTTGCTCGATTCCAAGGCTCCTTTCCGCATGAGTCGATTGTGATCAACATCCGTGGTGTTGTGGATAGGGTCTTCGATAGAAATTACCGAAGTGGGGTCCCTCGTGGGCACAATACCGGAGGCGAGCCAGAATTGTTTTGAAATTGATAATTCAGACCGGAGAAGTTTGAGGGCGTCTTCTTTATCCATGATCAGGCTCCAGTTGTGAGGCACAAATTTGAGAACAGACATTTCATATCGCGATCCCGACTGAGGACCCGTGATGTGGAATGTGCCTGTTAAACCTGTGATAACTGGGACACTTCCAGTGCCTTCTGTTTTTTCGATATGTCTGCGTCTTTTGCGGATCTCAAAGTCGTCATCGTCGTCAGAATCATATTCATCGCCGACGTATGAGGCGACTTCATTGCGCTCGCCTTTGACTATCCTCTGTATCCCGGCGGGATCAAATATTCTGGTACCATCATAGGTACTAAATCGTCCTAGGAGGCCGAAAACCAGTACCCAAGCCTTACTCACGACAAGCGCTGGGCTTTGATCGATGAATTCTAGCACGCCCCCGCTCTGATTGATGTCAAAGGTACGATGTTGTGATTGGTAGCTGCTCAAGGCTATGCAAAACTTTGCCCATCCTTTATTGACATGGGCATAGAAGGGATTGGACAGGTCGACCGGCTCGGTCTCCGCATTGAGCGTATTGACTGCAATTGAATCGTTATCAACAGTACGATCAACTCTTGGCAGTATAACGGGTACACTCTTATCGTTGCTCCAGTAGTGAGGCGCAAGGTTAGGCACCCTAATACGCCGGAAAATCCTAGTTCGCGACGTAATTGAAATCCCCGGACTGACGTATAGTCGATCAGTGTCAACAACGGCGTTCAAAGCTCGATGTCTATCACTTGATGCTGCCCTGATAGCCAGCCGCGGTCCAACAATGCCAACCAAGGCGACTATCGCGAGAAATGCGGCAGTCCAGGTCCCGATATCACTCGTGAGATCGACGAGATCCACTGAAGACGCAGCACCGTCAGTTGCCATGTCACTGGACTTTGCTTTGACGTCCAGACTCAGTGCGCTTTGCAATCATATGCGATAATCTATTCTTCCAGTACGTTGAGTGGAAATTAGGATAGCTGCACCTTGAAAGTAATTGATGTCTATCTGAGATCGATTCCGAAATCCGCTTGTCGATTTTGACGAAATGAGGGGTACGAGTCAGCTGAATCCGAGAGCCTTATCTCTTACCGCACCTTGCAGCCGCCCCAATCAACCATATGCAGCTGTGTGACACAATCCCTGTCGGATGACAACCATTTGAGACTGGCAACCTTTACAACCAGGCCATTGAAGCCTCCGTGGTAGCTGGAACGGAGAGAAAACTCACAAGGACTGGCAGAAGTCTGCATACGAGCAGATGCTCAAGGTCTTAGTATATATCTGAACCTTTGCTGAACGTAGCTGGTCTATCGGCAGTCCCGTGTCCATAAATTCTTGCTCGGTCACCTTCATTAATTGCTTGACTTTCCCATTCAGATCTTGGAAACCTGAAGATTGAGATATGAGGGCGTTGCCTACGTAGATATTACCGTATATACGTTATGGGTTTACAGTTGGGGACGCTATCCAACTGGAGGCTATCTTGTTGTACTATGATATACCATCTCAATCGCGAGCTTAATAGCTACTCCGACCATGACACAAAGCAACGTTCCTTTAGCACAGATGGATATTTTCGCCATCAGAAAGAATGCTCTCTTCACCACCCACTGAAAGATTTCAGATAGAAGAATTTCTACCCTATCCATGGTTGAAGATTGATGTGGTTCTTGACGTTGAACGAACGAGGCTATAGCGAGGGTTCTGCTGCACCAAACTGCTTATCGGAGCGTTTTATTGTGGCTTGCACAACTTTCGTCATAGCAACGACCTTTTCTTCTTCAAGTCTGTCAATTTGTAAGTATGCGAAAATCTTTCGGAGCTTTAGGCAACGTCAAACTCACCTTCTGCCAACTACTTGCAAATTGATTGGCATATTATCGACAATTGCAGGATCATCTACCATCCAATAAGAATCTAGAACAATGCGCCTCTAGTGGCAATCTGGAAACTCACAATCTGCTTGGATTTCTTCGTCAAGGAAATTGAATGGCGCCTTGGTAGTGCCCGGGTATATATCCACAGAAGCATTTGCAAATAATCCAGAGGGGAAAGACATTGCCGAGAGATCCAACACATTAAAGACCCCAGTGTACCCAACTTGTAAAAGTAAGCAACTTTGGAATCGGTGAGGAGGAAGAGAACAAGTAAGCAGCGTTTGACTTACCATATTTGAACTTTGTATGCTCAGCACCGCTCCAGGGAGAAACTGGGCACAGGATTGCATCAATTCCCGCATTTTCCCACCGCGAGAGGAAACCCCTTTGAAAGGTTGTCCGTTTGGCGTTGAGCTCCCAGGTCTCAGTAGTCGAGATCTCAGAGGCATTCTGGTATCTCTCAAGCTCGGGAAGCCACGGCTCTCCAGTCTTCTCGAGCTCTTTTCGGATGGACGCCCCACCATCAGCAGTCATTGCGGATCCCAACAGCTTGATGATGTGAAGGTGATCAGTCGGTAACCATTCGGTGACTTCATGTCCAGCGGCTATCAGTCTATCCACAGCAGTTTTCAGTGCACGAGCTACGGGTGGCGTGGGCATCACGACACCATCGTTCCACATGACTGCGATCTTGAGCTTGTGGTTTTGAGGGAAATCCACGGTACACCAAGGTATCGGCAAACACCTGGGATCCAGTCTCCATGGCTCTGCATCGATCACTATCTTCCATAGTGTCTCAAGATCTTCCAAAGAGCTTGCGATTGGGCCGCCCACGCTCTGCACCACTTCCTGTCCGGGCAGACCTGAGCGGGTGCCCAAAGTGGGAAACCTCCCAAAACTCGGCCTAAGACTGTAGAGACCTGCAAAAAAAAAACTCGTTATGGATTTATCGATCGCCAGTGGAGCCTAAATGAGTAACATACCTGTACAAGCTGCCGGAATTCTGAGAGAACCACCAATATCTGTGCCAATGCCGATAGGGCTTCCTCTACAGGCGATCAGCGCAGACTCGCCACCAGATGATCCGCCACTGGTAAGTTTCCGATTGAGAGGATTAAGTGTGCGACCGAATGTGTTGTTGACGGTCTCCGCGAGCATCATGGCGGTGGGGACGTTGGTCTTGACATAGATTACAGCGCCCGCTCGTCGCAGAATCGTGACAATGTCGGAGTCCTTGGTCGCAGGATTTCCAACGTGACTCGCAAATCCGATTGTGGTGTCCAAGTCGACTACGTCAAAATTGTCCTTGATAGATATTGGGAGGCCATGTAAGGGTCCGACGGTGTGGCCAGTCTTTTCGAGATGCTGGTCAATGGCTTTGGCGTCCTCGATCGCTCGGTCGAAGCAGATTTCGGAAAGGCAATTCGTCTGCAAGCCCCGGTGTAAGTCAGATGAAGCGTGGGGTCGAACAATGACAATACTAACCAATTGATGGGCGGCCGCCGCACGCTTGCAAAAAGCTCGAGTGACTGTCTCTGACTTGAGAGCGCCACTTGCGAGCTTGGGAAGCAAACTGGCTACACTGGATTCGGTGATTTCAAGCTCCTCGGAAGTGAACCAGCCAGACGATCCAAACTTTGAGACGTCGTCATGTTCATGTGGTGGTAATACCTCTGCAGGAATCACCCATTCGGAGGGTATCAAGTCCCCCAACGCCTGGCGTTTCTTTGCGCCGATTTGTTCCCAGTCGGCCATTGTCGAGTGCTATACTGGGGACGTGAAGCTTGGCGGGTGAAGCAAGTTGCGAACTTGAATGGAGATCCTTGGGGTATGCGAGAACTGCTTGCATCCGAATCTATTAACACGTTAGGTCAACTAGATATCTTATCTTGCCGTATGATATGAATCCAAACTTGTAATCATACTAAGTGACAACCAGCACCTTTGTGACGAGACTGCCCTTCCGAACAAGCGGCCGAAACGTCCTATCAAGCCCGGACGGGCTTTCTCAAGCAATTGGGTATCCAAGCCACCGGGCTGTTCTACGAATTCGGGCACTAACGGCACCACGTCCGGGACAGGCGTGGTGACGGTGCACCCGTCGTATGACAAGTTGACAAGGGAAGGGAAATGGCTTGCCCAGCGTAGCACTTGTTTGTATAGTGGTACCCTACTGGGCTAGCGCTGCGCTGCGCTGCTATTCTGCTGTACCATAACGACGGACCCGTGTGCGAAGAACGCCGACCGCTAAGCGTTAGCGTCCGTGAGGCCCCTATCAACAGCAAAATGGTTGGCTCGTCTCTGAGTTGTTGATATGATATGTAACACTCATTACTCTCACTTCCACACCTGAATACATTCTCATGTCCAACATATTTTTGTAATTCTCTGCAATTGTTGTCTCGTTCATTGCGAAACATGGCGACGTCCGAGATCAAGAAAACCTTTTCGTCTGCTGACCAGAAAGACAGCATGGGCCCTAAATCAGACGTCGAGGCCGGTGACATTATCGCCATGGGCGTTATGGACGGCGCAGGTATGATGGCTAGCAACGAAACCTTGTCGAAGACTTTTAACTAACGTATTGTCGCTCTAGTGTATACGGACGACCAGTACAAGAAATTGAAGAGAAAGATTGATCGTTACCTCCTCCCTCTGATCTGGCTCTGCTATGGAATTCAACAGACGGACAAAACCGTTCTTGGTTTACAAGCAATCTTTGGACTCAGGCAAGATACTGGTCTTGTCGGCCAGCAGTACTCCTGGCTCACTACCATATCGTATGTCTTGTCGAGGGTCGCATGACAGTCGGCTGTGCTAATGGATATAGTTACCTCTGCTATCTTGTCTGCGAATTTCCGTCCAACTTTATCCTCCAACGATGGCCCTTGGGCCGCTGCTTGTCCGTCTACATGGTAAATCATAAGACCCTATAATTAACGGACTAGTTCAATGGCTTATCGAAACTAGATTTTATGGGGCATCGTCGTCTTGTGCATCGGGTTCGCCCAGAACTTTACATATCTCATGGTACTGCGAGGTCTTCAAGGCGCACTCGAGTGCTGTATTAGTCCCGGCTTCATCCTCCTCGTGGGTAGTTGGTATACGACACGAGAACACCCTTCGAGAATGTTGGTGTTCCAGAGTGCCAACGCTGGATTCGGAATCTTTTCCGCCCTCGCACTCTACGGCATTGGAACGATCAAAACAGAAGGATTCCAGACGTGGCGGGCAATGTCTTATGTAAGTATATTATACTGCCACTGCTAGTTGGAGAATGACTGACACGGCCTTGTCTTGTAACAGTTTCTTGGTGGGTTGACCATCATGATTGGTTGCACCTGCATGCTATTGCTCGGTACACCGTCAGAGGTCCGCCGGCTTTCTGCCGAAGAGAAGCAAATGGCCACCACCAGAACCTTGAAGAACAATTCTGGAGATGACCAGACTGGATCAAAACGCTGGGACTGGGGCCAAGTCGTTGAGTGCTTGAAAGATCCTGCGGTATGCTTCCCCAAGAACACATTGCTCTACCAGTGACGATAGCTAATGGCTAATTCTACATAGTTCTACTTGTCTGCCATCAATGCATTTGTATCCTCCGTTCCTAATGGAGGTCTGACCACATTCGGAGGTATCATTGAGGTCAGCTTCGGCTTCAGTAAGTTGCCTTTCCATATATCATCCATTGATCGCAGCTCATTGTTTTTTTTTTTTAGCCAACCTCCAAATCATCCTTCTGGCTCTACCGCGCTATGTCGTCTCAGTGTCGATATTCATAGGGGTTGGAATCGTCGTCTCCAAGTGGAAGAACCTACGCATGTAAGTCTAACTTGTTTGGAACTGAAAGTTATCGGTGAAGATTCTAACATTGCGAGAAAGGTACTTCATGTTGGCAGGTATTGTTCCAGCCTTCACTGGCTTCATGATGATGGCCTTGATTCCTACTACGGCATATAACCGATGGATCAAGTGGGGCGGATACTTCTTGACTACACCATATGTGCTACCTATCTTCCTAGCTTGGTCGTTCATCTCTTCGAACGTCAGTGGAAGGACCAAGAAGACAGTACTCGCTTCCTTTACGTTCATTGGTATTTGTGTAAGTGATTCATGATCTGATTACTACTAAGTTTGCGGAAGCTAAACAGATTATTTAGGCTGGAAACATGGCAGGATCCCAGATATTTTATGACGCCGATGCAGTAAGTTTTGAACTCATTGTCTGTTCATATTTCACAGAGACCAGCTGACTTTTGTTCAAAGCCACACTATATTCACGGCATCATCGGATGTGCAACATGCTTCGTCATTGACGCGATTGTCATCATTCTTTGGCGACTGCTCTATGTCTGGAGAAACCGACGCAACGACAAATTTGTCCGAGAAGAGGGCATCAGCAGTGAGGACAGAGCGCTCAGAGCCCAGGAGTACGGAAAACAGGACAAGACGGACTTGCAGAACCCTTATGTAAGACAGTTTTGTTGCGTGCCTTGAGCAAATTACTAACAAATATTTGACAGTTTACGTATTCCCTGTAGAGGAAATCACTTATGCAAGCGATTGCTTTCTTGAAGTTTTTTATGTGTAGCGTTGGATGAGATGACGACCTGCTTTCATAGCATTTGATCGAATTTCGGCGAGATGGGGGATGGATGTAACACAGTTGCTTTTTAGTATCGTTCAATCATATCTCATCAGATAAACTCAAGCCCCTTCCTCATTTCTTATAATCAGATGCGCGTTGTAGGTTGACACGCAACAGTGATAATCGCGCTGTCAATTCACTGCACAATGATTGAAGACCCCTAGACATAATCCGCGAAAATTGATTCCCAGTCGCTTGAAGTTATGATTACGAGTTGTTGCGCATAGCTTGGTCCGCATTAGAAAACGTGCTTCAAGACTTGCAAGTGATCCTGCCTGCGCAATCGTAGTGGCGCCAAATTTCCAGGAAATACAGAGAAACTTCGAACTTTACTCCAGTTCCACTACCTGAGCCATATCGATCGTTGCAATAGTTTTTATTCAAAACACATTCGTCGCATCTTATGCTATCAAAGGCAAATTCACAGTGAGACGCCTGACTCGACTTCACCAGATTCACCCTCCCAAAAACGTCTGAAGAACATTTGGCTCTTTCGCCGACCGTCTTCTAGCGAGCTAGCGTCGGACGAGCTTCGATGTTCAGGACCTCATCGGGAGGTCGTCCTATCAATGCCTATCTTAGTGCGGCCCTTTAGTGGTGGGGGGCTCACTCCAGTGCACTTTGCCCAGTGAAGCCCAGTGAAACCCAGACTCCAGCGGACGCTAGCGGCGGACAATGCCGTGCTTGTACCCATTACTCCAATCCATTCTCAACCAAAACGCGAACGATTGGTGCAAGTAGGGCTCTAGTAGATGGCAACTGAAAATGACCCTTGTCAACTGGCTCAGACCTTGAAGCTTTTTCGAGCATCGTTCGCGAAAGCCATCGCCGCTCAATCGCTCATATTACTCGTTGATAGGCTTAGTCGACTTTGTAGTATTGGACCAAGGGGGACCTCAATTGCCAGGTCGATGTAAGTGCCCAGGCCATGATAAGTGGCCAGAATCTGGCCTGAGGTCGCAATCTCAATCAGTGCCGCGACATGCACAGTCACTTCATCGTTTGTCTGGCGCAACGGCTTGACTGATATATGAATACGATATGGACTTGTCAACACCCGATTTGTCCTTAGAGATGGGACCCGTAGCGGAGGCCAACGCCGCCGTTCCCGACATTGATCACGACGTGGGAGAACCCTCGGCCAAGCGCCCGAAGCCACTTGCATGCGCACGCTGCCGGAGACGCAAGCAGAAATGCCATGACGGGAGGCCGTGCCGCAGCTGCGTCTCGGCTGGAGAGGAATGCTACACGACCTTTCCCAGCAAAAGCGAAAAGTGGGTTGAATTGCCGTTCCTGGTGTTATCGCGAGCTATGTTCGTAATTTAATCTAACTGCAATAGCTTCCCGTCATACGTTGGAGTTCCCACCACTCTGCTAGACGAAGTTCAAATGCTAAGGGAGCGGGTCACTCAATTGGAAAGCGCTCGACTCGAGACTCCATCACCATGGCCTGCACAGGCAAGACAGCAACAAGCTTCGGGCACGTCGCCATTGTCTGGCACATCCATCAGTGGCAATGACCATGTCAACAACTCCAGACAGCAGCCGGTTCAACAGACCCCGGTCGAAAGACCTGCCTCGAGCTCATTTGCTGTCGGCCTACTGCCAGTGTTGCCGGCACCTTACGGGGACCAAACTGGCTCATCCTTCCAACTGGATGTTGATGTCATGAGGGGCACTGACAAGTTGACACCAGACGAAGAAACAATCATCTTTGAAGTCTACCATGAAAATATTCACTGTCGGTATCCATTCCTTCGACTTGACCACCTCCGTCTCCTTGATGCCGGCTCTCCGGATCAGTGGATCGGATTCTTCATCAACATGATTTACTCGATCAGCCTCCTTGTTGATAAAACCGTTAGCAAACCGCGTCTTCATGGCACACATCAATCCTTTTATCAAGTTGCCGTCACCAGATATCTGCCACATATCCTTGCACAACCCGATCGGCTACTCCACATCCAGGCCTATCTCCTCCTCGCCATGCAAGCTCTGTATTCGACATCCTCGGAGAATTTGATATCGCTAGTTTCACTCGCGATGCGATACTGTGTCGTTTCTCAGCTTCACCTCGCTAGTCCCGAATATGAACTTGTGGATGTTTCATCAAGCATCCTAGCTCAGATTCGACGTCGGATCTTCTGGTCCGCGTACGCACTCGATCGGGTAGTCAGTGCAGCATTTGACTTACCTCTTTCCATTGCCGACGAGCTCATCACCGCCAAAATGTATGCCAATGTGGATGACAAGGAGCTTGAGCAAAAGTGTCAGGAGTACTTTCCCCAAGACCCTCCAGACATGCTGGGCTATACCAGCGTCTCCGCTGCTTTTCACATTATTTCTTACAGAAGGATCCAATCAGACATCATGACCAAGATCAGACCCAATGATACTACGACTAATACCGAATGGATAAACCAAATCCTTGACAGCTTGGAACATTGGAAGAACCAATGCTCCAGGTATGCGAATCCACAACCCGGTGCACAGACAGACCAAGATTGGTTCCTTACCTACTACCATTACAGTCTGACCTTGCTAAGCCGTCAACTCAAGCACTCATCCAGAGCTGTCAAACATTGTGCTGATGCATGTCTCTTATACCGCAAATTTCTCAAAACTGCATCGGTCCATGGAGACTGGCTCGCAATTATCTCCCAGTTCCGTTGTGGTGTTTCACTGCTTTACCATTTATACGCCTCATACTCGACATCGGATACGGTTTCACTCGATATCACTCGAACGATATTGGAAGCTACTCGCATATGTAGTGTAACACTCTCTATATTCGCGGAGCAATGGCCGCAGGTCGCATGCCTACGAGACGCCTTCGACATACTGTTTCAAGAAATCACCAACCTCCACACACAACGAGCACTAATGCCGAACTCTCACTTGATGATTGATCAATCATCCGCAACCACTTTGAATCAGCTAGTGAAAGAATTGGCGCCTCTGGTTATTTGTCAGGATACTCTTCGCATGATTCGAGAAATGACCCTTCCCGTGACCATACCTGGCAGACCTCAATCGTCGTCTTAAGAATTATCGCATATAGCTATACTATTTAATAAATACCGTAGACATCAGTTGTGACGTAGATTCTTCTTCTCCTTTTTTTCCTTATCAATTTCCTCTCTGAGAGATACCTCTGCCCAACGTTTTACGTAACACGTCCTTTGAGTGCACCGACTAGCCACACGTGATGATGTTTCTTCGCAAGATCAAGTGCAGTATGGCCTTTGTGGTTTGGTATATCGAGATCAAGGGAACTACCACCAAGCAATCGTAATTTGGCGACGAACTTTTCGCGGCCATGCCTGGCAGCATGGTGCAAAGCAGTATCACCAGAGTTGTCCACGGCGTTGATGGAGTCCCGCATGGCCTGAAAAAAGCTTTCGCGTTCGATGTCTTGTTGGAACTCGCGTTCGCACCAAATTTTGTTGCTCATGTCGATCAGATAATTGAGTGCCTTGGTGAAGCCGACCGCCGCGGCCAAATGAAGTGGTAGCCTTCCCTTCGAATCAGGTTCGAAAATAATATCGCATGACGAATGTTTTATCAAAGTCTCTACACTAAGCCAGATACGAGCCTTGATTGCATAGTGAAGGGGTGTAAGTCCGTTGATGCTTTTGAGTCCGGGATCTGCTTGGCCACACGTGAGAAGAAGTTCGATCGATTCCATCAGGTTCTTCTCCTTTTCCTCTTCATAGGGTCCGCGCCAAGTTTCAAAGTGGTTCTCTTCTTCTTCTTCCCGTAATGGGTTATCATACAATGTCCAAAAGCAAACTTGGTGTAGTGGCGTTTCCAATTCGCGATTGCGGGCATTTGCGTCAGCTCCTTTCTCAAGAAGCACTTTGATCATGTCACTCCTCGCAGCAGTCGCTGCCGCATGTAGAGCTGTATCATGATGGCAGACCGATCGAGCTGCAATGTCAGCCCCCTTAGCAATCAGCTCTTGTGCAAGCTCCGAAGATCCTGATTTATCACAAGCAGCTTGAAGCGGGGTTCGTCCATCGGGAGTTGTACAGTTCGGATTTGCTCCAGCGTTCAAGAGGACCATGGCTGCATTTCTTCCAACCAACCGTCCGCATAATATGCCTAACGGCGTGGTTTCAACATCAAGCTTGTGCTCTGTGGAGTGATAAATTCCATTTACGTCTGCGCTATGCTTGAGAAGAATTTCGAATATCTCAGGCTGATAGTATCGATTTGCTGCGATATGCAACGCTTGTTTATCATCACTAGTCCGCTTATTTGGATCAGCGCCATGGGAGAGTAGAAGCTCAAGGCACAAGATATCATCTTCGAATCGGCTCAATGTTCGGCGGAGAGCGGCTGCAAGACAGCTGCCATAAAAGCCTCCCTGAAAGTTTGGATCAGCCCCTTTTTCTAAGAGCATCCTCAAAATGCTGCTCGAGCAATATCGAGAAGCTGCTTCCAGTGGAGTGCCATAGTGCCCGCCACCAGAATTGATATCGGACACAGCATCAGCCAACATTCTCATGGTGGGAGGGCAATCAGCGCTCCAAAATGACCACGTTAGTGCAGATGTTCCCTGCTCGTCCACAGCACTTAGATTTGTCGTTCTATGGATTAAGGCCTTGATAGTTTTGTCGCTTCTACCAAATTTTGCTGCGTAGTGAATGGGGAGCATCAGCTTCTTGTCACTGACATCTGGATTTGCTCCAGCGTTGAGTAGAAGGTCCAAGATAGATTTCTGAGTAGGCTGTGTACTCCATGACAAAGCGGATCGTCCGTCATCGTCCACAGAATCTGGATCCGCACCTGCCAACAACAGATTAGAGACGCACGAAGCGTATTTAGAGATAGATACTTCCGAATATTGTGCGTGCGAACCCATGGTGGCCCCTATTAGCGGAATTCGGATTGTATGATTGGGCTCTGCTCCGTTGCGCAACAGGTATTCGACGACGGTCGAGTGACCTTCCCTTGCTGCCCAGAAGAGCGCTGAGCCAGCTGATGCTGTCCGAAACGAGAAAAGTTCGGATCCAGTGAGACTCGTATTGACTTCTGCCCCCAGACTCAAAGCTTTCGTACAACTTCCAGAGACCCGTTTCTGGCACCCCAGATCAGAACCTCATGCCCAGAATTGCATTTCTCCTTTATATCTTCAAAGATTGCCTTCTCAAGAAAGCGAATCATAAGTGCTTCCTCATGGCATTGAGATCGCAGTAATTGTTCCAGAATGACATAGCCATAGTCGATTTGACTGACAGAGGCCTTGATTTGCGGCGTCCGTGCTAAGAAGCTGTCTGACCCAAGGACTATGCTGAAGTAGCTTCTTCGCCACCCAGGCATGTTACGAGCGAGAGAGGCTCTTATCTGGAGGCCCCAGAAGGAACTGAAGGAGTATAGACCTTTGTGGAGATAGAATCCTAGCCACCATCCCGTAGAGATGAATCGTGTAGCTATTGCCAGCCACATGAACACCAACGCCCCATCGAGAGTGTCGAGAGTGTGAAACAGAATTTCTCGTGAGGTCCGACACTTCAGGGCATCGAAAAGGCGTAGGATAATCCAGAGATTGAAAGGGACAGAAGAAGTTGGCAATCGAGCAACCGCTGACGCAATTGGCGACGGGATTATTCCAGTCGAGTTAATTGCAGAGTAGACCATGGGCAAGCAGAGGACAACCCAGTCTGAGATGATAGCAACGGCAATTCGGTGCAATATATACCAGGCTGCTGGTCGAACTTGGTCTATCGGCTCATTGGCTGATCGTACTTTTGATTTCAAACGTAAATCTGGGATGTAGGTCAGGAGTTTTGCAAAGGCTGCTTCATCGCCGTTCGTAATAGACAATCGGACGACGTTGGAGAAGTTTTGAGATTCTGTATTGACATGCAACCCATCGTCAAATATGGTCTTGAGACTTCCAAGATCAGATGTTGCAAAAGCATCTCGGAATATCTCGTCGGAATTCATATCCGGAATGTGTCATGGAGAAAATCTTGAGGAGCCGTAACAAGTTTGCCAAACAGTCGCCGAGTGCTTCTGAATGTGGTCATTCAACAGCCCAAGGGCGAATCAGAAGCATAACTGTGAGCACTCCTCTGAGAGGCTTTCAGCTTTGTCGGACCCCTTTGAGCCAGCCTCATTCTTGCGGTGGCTGTGTTGATTCTGCAAGCCCAAAGCCACGTGGTAGGAAGCTAAACCACTTCAGGTGGTATCTGAGACACTGCTGCCTAAGGCGATCACTGTTAGATATATTCACCTCCTTATGCGATATCCCTTTTCCATTCGATACGCAACGGATTGGAATCAAAAGGTTAAGAGTCTCTAGCTAGAGTCTCACTGAATCCATCAGGACACTCCGCCCACAAGCAACATAACACTATGAGCACCGATGTATGGAGCATGGTGGGGGCGCTCGTCACAGCTGGAACTTTTCTCCCTTTGCTATTTTCGGAGCCGAGCCAACGATTGATAAAGAACATCTTTCGGTGCATAGCCAGCGCTGTATTTCCCGGTAGCGCTCAATGCGAAAGCCTGATGTGGGAAGATGTCCCGGATGGGCCGTTACATGGCTGCCAGTCAATGCACTGTAGCCACTGGAGTCCCCCGCACCAGTGTCGGAAGGAATGCTGGAAACCAATGACTGAGTTCCTGTTCAGAGGTTCCAGGAGCTCCTCAATACAGCGCAAGCATATGGGGAAGCCAGAGGCATTGGACTTTTTTGGTGGCTCTTACCTATGTATCGATGTCAAGCTGTTGGTGGCTTTGATACTATGCTCGACAAATCCGCAAAAGTCGATTTCATGGCGAGAGGGAGCGACATCATATGGTGATGAGGTCCATTTGGACATACGAACCATGAAAGACGATTTGCTAGTAGTTCATTTCAAGGGCACCTTCAGGCACGAAAGAGTAGACTACACAAAGAAAGAGATGACAGCTTTGATGGACGGATATCCACCTTGGTATCGGGAAAAGGTCGTATGTGCCCACGGTCCCAGGATTGACTTTCCGATAAATTCCGCGGCGGATACTACCAGGGGCGGTTGGATTCTTGCTGTTGGATTGAGGGACCCTGGCCGAGAACCCATGGCACTGTATGTGGTTCCAAACACACCCGACCGTCAAAGAGACGGCGGTTATCTCGAACGGACCAACGGATCGCATCTACGTACATCAGTACGAAGAGTCTACGATTGTTTAGTGATCTTGCAAAGGGAACACATACAAGGCAGAGACGACCTTGGTGTGGTTATTGACGCCATATGGTATATGATACAATCTGCCACTGGGAGCGGCGTGGAAAGGATTCTGCCGGGGAAAACCGTGCCTGGAGGTCAAATAACACAACTCGATGCCGACCAATGCAAATTTGCAATGAACCTATTCAACACAATGGTATGGTCCGATACGGACATCCAAACACTTCGGCCAATTCTTGCGCCTGTTCTTCAAGCTGCACTTGATGGATGTTATGAGGTTATTCAGTATCTCAAGGATACAGGTTTGAGATTCGTTTTGCCCAATGGTCTGGGTGATGACTGGTCACGTAAAGTTTTCCTGAGGGGCTGCGTTGTAGATGGATAATGACATTAAACTACTTGAATAGCAAGCATCACTGGGCATTCACTTTCCAGTTCAATTTGAGCAGCACAAGGAGAGGTAAATAGTCCAACCGCTGGACGCTTAGGTCACCAGTCATCGCCTTCGGGAGAGTCTACGACACCGTCTCTTTCATGAGACAAACCATCGATAGCCAAGTCATCGTTGATACCGTCCCTTAGCCGAAACAGCAAACGTGGACCATCATGTGCTGCAGAAAGAACATCATAAATCTGATACTCATTTGGGAGGTGTCGGCCGTTGGTGTTGCCGGGCTCTCCTCCGCCCACCTTGCCCAGTGATCCCTCAGGTAGCTCAAAATCGAAATACCAGATCGTTTGAGCCATGACTAAACTAGTTTCCAAATAGGCCATGGCCTTCCCGGTGCATGCACGTGTGCCAACCGAAAAAGGTGTAAAGGCTTCGCGCATCACTTTCAATTGCTGCTCCGATGTCTCCGATGCCAACCAGCGTTCAGGAACGAAAGAATATGGCTGCGGAAAATAGTCTTCATTATGATGAATCGCATAGGTATTGACGCCAATCTGAGTTCCGGGCGGAACCACGTGGCCATCCACAATCAAGGGTTCGGGACATAATGGCGGAACCTCTCGCCAAGGAGTTCCGGGTATCGGCGGTGCAATGCGCAACGCTTCATCGATGCACGCTCGGAGATAATGGCAGCTCGAAAGCTTTTGGCCACTCTTGATTTCCTCTGCGGTCTTGAATGTCGAGCGAATCTCTTGTTGTAGTCGTGCGGCGCGCGATTTGTCCCTCGCGAGGTAGAACAACAGGGCACTCATGGCCGTAGACACAGAGAAGGCGCCTAATGGCAGTTTATGAGCACTGCACCGACTAAACGAAAATTTCCTGGAGCTTACCTGCGGGGAAGAAGACCACTGCCTCGGACCAGATATCACTCATGCGAACACCTTCTGTGGGATCACTTGCTTCGCCATTGACTTGCATAGCAGCTGCGTACAGATCGTGCGTTGAGGGCTTGTCATCTGAGACTCGCCGAGTAATTACCTTTTCGAGGAACTTCTTGTATCTCTCGAGGAAGGTCCCATTCAGATAACGAATGACATGCGCCAATCGTAATTGGTGTAATCGGAAATACTGCATTCGAGTGTTACTGATATAGTTTCCATAATACATGCCCCTCATCATGAAACGATTCTCGTTGTTGGTCTGAAGCCGAAGGCGGCTGCCAAACGAAAGTAGACCAACTATGTCGCAGGCGAGATAATCAAGCTGAGTTGACATGTTTACAGGTTTGGGTCCGTCGCAGGCAGAACGAAGCAATTTGAGAAAAACGTCAATCTGCTCGAGCATCTGCGGCTCAAATCTGCGCATGGCGCCTTCGTTGATGACTTGGCCGACAACCTTGCGCTTGGTTTTGTGCGCTTCGGGATCAATGACATTGAACGAGTTGAAGACACCAGGCGACTGCACTGTCGTGGTGTATACGTGTGATTTGAGAACTCTGTCATTGTGATATATATCTTCTCGTTGTTAGGGCAAAATCAGTTGCAGCATGCTGAATATGTACTCGCCTTGCAAAGCCTTTGCAGTATTAAACAATAACTTATTTGGCCCGTGTCGAACAACTGAGCCGAATTTGAGATGGTCTTGCCTGCTGACAAGATGCAGGTCCCTGAGTAAGGCGTGGTAACCGTTGCGACCGTCGGTAAGTTTTGCTAGCAAAGGACCAGGATAGTTCCTGAGTGGATGAAGGAGCAAGCGATAGCCCAGGAGAGCAGAGCCCTACAATTCGCATGATGTTAGGATTCAGCGTAGTCCGCAAAGCGACCAATTAGCTTACATAGATGATCAAACCATAGAAAATATATGCAACAGTGTGCATAAAAGTCCCAAGAAGCTCCATTTGCAAGAATATGAAAAGGAGGGAATAGTTTAGATTACCAATCTAGAGAGTCACGATCTCTCATACCCCAGACTTAGATCAAACTGTGCGCAGAGGTTTGTTTCATGTGTAGAATCAATCTAGTGATGCAAGCTGTTGGTGTTGACATCGAGCCACTGACAGGTGAGCCAGACAACCAACGAGTATGCTGCATAAACCCCGTTACCCACATGCATGTACGATGCAACCTCATGCATCCCACCAAAGTGTTTTCAACGCTGCAGTTTTGGAACGGTAGGACAATATTAAAATCGCTCGACCGTGATTAAATGTAGTGGCAAAGCTGCGGCTACTCCTTTTGAAGAAGAGTACCTGAATATATTCATATGAACATGGTTTATTGGCTTGTTATAGCTGCGGGCCTTTGAGCCGAATCAGGGCCTCCTGCATGCCAGACAGCACTAATCGCCCACTGTCCAGGGCCCACAGTCTTTGGTGCACCAGAACACGCCCCTCCGCGCCCCAGGAGGTTTCTCGCTCCAACACCAACCACTCATCAACCTTGACTCCAGGATCGTGAAAGGTGATGTTGTGAATCAAGCTGGCACCCAGGGCGACATTTCGCATTCCTCTACCTACTGCTTTGGGGTTCGCAAGCAAGGCCGGTCCGAATGAGAATTCGTCCGACATGTACGCGAGTGCAGCAAGATGTACAGCGGGGTCGGCGCTCGACACGGGCGGCGAGCGAACGAAGGAGCGGATTCGGAATTCTTCAGGTTTGCCAGTCATTTCCATCCCAATAGGTCTCCAGTCGAAAGGTCTTTCATCGTCGTTGAGCTGGAGTAACGGAACGTCCTTATCTAGCGTCGTGGTCTGCATGGTCTGCATTGACGTCGTTTGAATGTCTTTCGGAAGAAGTCCGTCAAGATCAGGTATAGGCGTTGTGTACTCCAGGACAGGACCGTGAAAGGCAGTGGTGGACTGGTAAGAGATTACGGCAATGTAGAGACATGTCTTGCCTTGCATGGCGTGCACAACCCTCGTGGAGTAGGCGCGGCTATCAGATGTCGGTTCTACTTGGTAGGCGATCTTCTCGCGAGGATTCGTTGGCGCTAGGAAGGACGATTGCGATGAGTATACTCGAAAGCCTGCTGGGACGGTCAAGCTGGCCGCCGAAATCGCCTGGCCTACCAAAGCCCCGCCAAACACGGATCGCACACCTTCTTTCGAAATAAGGGCGCTTTGAAATCGTTAATAAAGGTATTTCAACCAGAAGACTTGGAGCACCGACTTAACATTGCTGAATGTAGGTTTCCCGTCGCCTTTCGAAGGAGTGACAGCGACATGCACCTCGACGGGAGCTTGTGGCGCCATCTGGAAGATGCCTTATCTGACGAATACAGCACACGGTTCGCAGAAATGCAGATTAACAAAAAAATTGATTTTTCAAATTCGTGCCCAGAATGCCAGGTCCTAACATTCGAACAGAATTGGCTATATGCACCGTTGGTGTTGTTTTTGCAGATGCAGATCACCCTAGCAGCTTACATACAAGGATCTCACCAACGCCAACTTTGCAGCCGATCCAGCCCTTGCATGTGGTTCTCCCACCTCTAAGACGGTTCCATATTACCAAATCGCCGAAGCACTACTTCTCCTGAATGCCCGGGCTGGGCATCGATTGCCTCATCAACATTTCCTACGTACTGGCAGTGATCGCACCTGCAAGGGCTAGACCTCGCGACACTCTTTGCCAAACATCATTTCTCGCGGATGGACATCTTCCCTTTCCTCAAGCTCGTCCCACCACGGCAAAGCACGAAACCTGGTGTACCACTCCGCCAATGGATCAAGCTGTTCGTTCTCAAAAATGTCCCATCCATAAGTCAGTTCAAGATATCGTCGTGCAGCGGCAAGATTGGCGTCAACCACTCCGGGCCTGTCAATTCCAGGCGTCAGCCATCCCGTCGCGCGCAAGCTCTCCTCGGCCCACTGCTGCACCTTGACAAGACCTTTGACCATGAACGCCTGGCCGTTGAGCGCAGCGGCATGGCTGCGCTCTTCATTCTTGAGCATCGACCACATGGTTGCCTGCGGCACAGCGTGCTTGAGATAGGTGCCGCCCTCGCAGATGGCCAGGTTAATGGCACCGATGAGGTCGTCATTCAATGCGGCTCCCAACGGATCGAGAGGTGCCAAGGGCGGGCCGGAGTCTGAGTAGGTCCTCTCAAGGTAGAACAGGATGGCCGAGCTTTCATGGATATAGTGACTTGTGTTGGTGGTCGTGTTGGTGATGCGGAGACAAGGCGTGCTCGCCCCTATCGGCGCCGGGTCCTCGGAATCGACATACACAAATCCCTTCTTCATGTCGAGCTGAATGATACTGATACGCAGATTTGTCTTTTTGCTTATGCCTGCTTTGATGTCTCCAGAAGATGACACTAATCCCTTCATCATGAGCCAGTATGTCACTCGTCGAGGGTACATACCCTCTGGCCACAGCCATAGAGTATGTTGAAGTTGCTCTCCCATGATCATGAATTTCGATTTGAAGTATGTGCAGTACAAGTCTGAGAGGGTCTGTGCTTGAGGATGCTTTAGGTGGAGATGTCGTGGTGCGCAGAGGCGTATTACTCTAGTCGAGTATGGGCAAGAGTCACCCTTTTATCTATGGATGAAGCAGTGGCTGGGACTCGAGATGTCTCCGAGCATGTCGCCGTTGAATGGCGATATCCATTCACTAATAGCGGACGATTGGGAGCCCGGATACATTTCAACACTACAGCCTCGATCTCGGACATATAATACTGGGGCCACCAGGACCAGCGAAATTACCCTGTCGCGATGACCGGTGCGATCATCACGCAAATCGCCAATTCCACATAAAGTTTCGAAGTAATGCTAAAGACTGATACATGCAACCGCCGTTCATAGCAACAGCGATGTGCAGCTATGTCAACAATATCGGCGTTTTGAAAAGATTCCGGTTTTAGCGCGAGCTCGGCGACTTCTTTTATACGGCGACTTTTTTTTATACTGCGCCAGACCTTGGTGGCGCGACCACACAGGGTAGTTCACTCGAAAGCACGGGAACAGTAACATTTCGTCTATGCTAGTAAGTTTCGCGGTCTTCGAGGTATGAAAAAAATACCGAGAACAGGATATGCAGATCATTGGGAGATCATCCTACCTATAACTTTCAGTTCGCAGCTCAATTCATGTAATCATCCCGATCTAATTTCAATCAATCGGAGGGACCGTTTTCTCTTGCGGAATAATCACATATTTTGAATTTATTGTCATGATTTAGCTCAGTTATTCGCCTTTGTGGCATCCCAAGTCTTTTGTGTCTCAACAACAAAAACGTCTTCCTTTCTCTCCGACAATGTCGCCATCTCAGTGTCACTGACTCCGCCATCACGACTGGCAGGGGCTTCCAAGTCGTTCCATTCGGAAAACGTCATGGTCGGATCGGTTCTGCTATTTTTGCTGTGTCCCTGACTGGGATAACTAGGAGGCTGGTGTTCGTAGCCAGTAGTACGCGCGGTGGTTCTGCCGGAGCCGCACGTCGCATCTCCCAATTTCTTGAGCGCGGGCAGACATGCACAGACCATTCCAAAGAACATTTCTATGGCTGACCAGTATGCGACTGGCGCCAAATTCCAGGTTCGGTTACGGGTATTGAACAGTGGCGGGAGTGCTTGCAGGCGGAGAAACGAGACCAGTGTAATGCTGTGAAGGGTGATGTCAGTCTTTCGGCCAAGTCTCCTGCGAGAAGGGATAGGACTCACGCTGACCCGAGAAGAAACATTGCAATCACTGCAATCTTCTTTCGCCAATTCATGTTCAGTTTATGAACGATCCAGAATGCCAAACCAAGAGTTGCAACATCCATGACAATGTTCAGAATCGAATGTGCCCAGGAGATGGCAGCAAGACTCCCACACTGCCCCCAAAGCTCGCCATCCCAACCCTCCCAAAAGGCCCGAGCTGGCTTACACTGGAGTGCATCGGCCAGGGCAAACACGATGCCAACAATAATCGTCAGGGCAATGCATACCCAAATGACGATATAGGCTGCGCCTTTTCCGAAAATGCGTAGGTAAAAGCATAGTAGTGATACACGTGTTGCGGCATTGCCTAGCTTGTAGCCCACAGCAGAGACAAAGAAACACTGTGTCTGTCTTAGTATGTTGAAAGCACGATATGGAAAGCATTCCTCACTTTATAAACTTTGGTGACATGCTCGGTTGGGACTTTCCATTGATCGCGGCCCATGCCATACCAGGCAGCTGAATATGTCAATTAGCATTTGCATCCACCAATGAGCTGAAGATGGAAGTCATACTTAAAAATTGTCCGACTGCTGCAATCAAAGTGACGACCTGTCGCGACATATTAGCGATACGTCTCATCGTTTGATATCATGATTGTCTCTCACCACGCCAATGACAATGGTGTAGTCATCCCATCCGATTCCTCCAGCTTGACCTCTGATCTTGTAGAGGACTCGAAGGCCAATGACACCAGAAGCAACCGTGGTCGAAGCGATAACAAAACCACGAATCGCCCACGAAATGTCTCTCACTGGTTGATCACAAATGATAGACGTCACATTGAGCGCCGTCAAGGCATCGTATACGGAGCAAGAAGAGTAGAAGCATGGCGAAAATGTCTGTTCAAAGTCCGAATGCGCATCGATAGTACAGGCGGGCGAGGACGAATTACTCGGGTAGCTATTTTGAAAGCAGTCGAGCTAGTATGATATCAGTCGCCGGCCAAGATGGAGCTCTCGAATGCCATGTTTTTCTTCAAGTATATTTACTTACAGCACATGATGGCAGATCATGGTAGGTGGCCTCCTGTGCAGAGCATATTGAAGCCCATAATGAGAAGAGCAGAATCGCAAGAGATGGATACATTACTCTTCTCGAAAAAGTAGTCTTAAAGATAGTAAGAATTCACATTGGGAAGTTTGCCCGAGCAGGGCTGAACGCCACGGAGCTGTCTTGCTCAATCTGATATATATCAACGTCAATCCGTCTCAGCCCCTAGGGATGCCCAAAGGTTCCTCGACACACCTTGTAGCGCATCATTCTAAGGTAGTGGCGCTGAACTTTATTCCGACACTAAACAGCACTATGCGAAGAGTTCGATACCATAGGGAGAGCTGCCACTTTGCGGCTCGATTCCGCCTCCAATGAGCATCCAGGCGGCCGACTGCACCTGTACTAATTCATACACACCACGACGCGTAGACTGTCAAGCTCAATAGTACCAGGCAGCCCTTAGCGCAAAGGGGCTTTCAGGAACAGCGAACGGAAATAATCACTAACGCGATGATCATCTCTTTAGCGTTTCAATGCATTTCCAAATTACCCAAGCCAACGGTGCGGTCATTGCTTAGCCGCCATCCCTCATGACTCGAATGAGGCAAAGGGAGTGGCTCGTACAGCAGTATTCGGGTTCGGGTCGGATCCGGGACACCGTCGTCGGTAGGTTTCCATCCGGCAGTTCAACGAATATCACTGCAAAGACAATGCCGTGTTGTCGATAAAAGATCGAGAGGCAATAAAGCAGCAGCCTACCCACGTGGACTATAGACAAACTAGCATCGAAGCCATCGGAAGTCTCTCCGGCAAGGTTCATCTAGTTGCCTCGGATCTTACATTTCAGGCCGATATTCTGCCCTTACTTAAGTCCGATCATTGCTAGCAGAGCAGAATACGGTTCAAACTTCCTCCAGATCTTGGAATGCATCTCAGTGGCGCGACTCCCTCTACTTTACCTTTACTGGTGAGAGTGGTTGATTGCTCGTGGATATACTAGCACCGACCGATAACGCGTGCTAGTACAACCAGAGGTCAATGTATGCAAAATGCCTTTTTGACGACTGACTGACTAATGGACCTCATTTGCCCAAAGTCATGACCTCCAAGTACGAGGGGCGAATCAAGTAGCATGAGCTATCATGACGCACCTCGGCAAGTCGATCTGGTGTTCACGCTAGTCGCGCTCTAATAATGATATTCTTGGGCATCATTGCTTTAGACAAGTCGATGATCGTACATAGTACTCGACTCTTCCGTGTGTTGGATGATTAAGATTGTGCAATGGGGAACACAAGGCTGGACTTCCTTGTATGGCAATCTGTCTAGATCTGCGAACCGCACTTGGTGATCATGCCACTTATGGAAATCCATTGCATTCGATCACATGTTCTTGTAAAACGCGAAGAATGGACTATCGTGTATTCTCCAGTCTCCCAAGGCCATTGTCGATCTTGTTGCGTTGCCCTCCCGGCAATTCCGGATCAACGGGATTGGGTATATGTCGCTTTGCGTGAATCGTCGAGGACGCGCAGGATTCGGGTGAGTGGAACAATTTATTAGCGGCGGCCACAACGTGGACAACGCTGGATTTGTACGCAGGCGATTTCCAAGTTTATCTTTGACGGAATAAAAGAAGAAGAAGCGACGAATTCAGTATTTTATCTGGGTCGACTGAACAGACTCCGCTTTGATCTGTTAGCATTCCGTCTCGCCGAGGTATCCGTAAAAGGCTTGACCCTTTAAGGCAGAGCGGGGACTTACCAACTCCAACTTTGTCGCATCAACACCGATCGCGCCAAACCACCATCACTTCCTGTAATTCCAAAATCTTGGTCCAGATTTTCCAAGTCGTTGGTAACATGCCAAGCACCGCACGTATATATATGACCTTTGTCGTCGCCAAATGACCATTCCGGGTCGAGATGACGGTCATAAGGGTGACGGCAGTGGCACTGGGCATCATGCAGGACGTCGACTGAGCCTCCGTCAATCAATCTGGGGCAGCGGTGCCCCAGATCTTTCGACCCCTGACTGCACCAATTCGGCAATGCGATCCCTGCCTCCGGCCTGCATTGGGCGGCTGACCTGGATTTGCGTGGTCCTATGTGGACTGAAATTTCCCGTTTCCTCGTGGTGCGGCTCCGGATTGATGGGATTCTGACTGCGAATTCCTCCCCGTCCTGCCATTGTACCGGGTCTTACTACGGACGAGGGTTACATCGCCGGCGATTAGTTTCAAACATCGCGTCCATACTTCGTGAAAATGGAGTCCACTGCCGGTTAAAGGGAAATGCGTACGCATTCAATGCTACCAAAGCAAAAATAAGAAAGGGGCATGGTCGTGGCATCGTCATGTCTTGATATATATAAAGCATGATGACTTGGAGGCCTAGTTTGGAGTTTGACAACTTGCGGCTCAAATAACCTTTTAACTCTGTTCGAAAACGATCCACAACTCGATCTTACAGACTGTCAAAATGGTCTCATTCACTTCGCTCTTCCTCGCGGCTGCGGCCACTATTTCCACTGTGCTTGCTGCACCGACTTCCGTTGCTGTGCGGGCTCCTGGTGAGCTTGTCGCTAGAACCGCCAGCTCGACCGGTACCAGTGGAGGGTACTACTACTCGTTCTGGACGGACAATGAGAGCATCGTGACCTACACCAACGGCGACGCTGGCAAGTACTCGGTGACCTGGAACGGCTCCGGAAACTTTGTCGGTGGAAAGGGCTGGAGCACTGGAAGCGCTCGGTAAGTAATTGAATATATGATCAACTCTCTCGTCTTACACAAACTGACCTTGGGCCAGTGCCATTACCTTCTCTGGATCCTACAACCCCAGCGGCAACTCTTACCTCTCCGTCTACGGCTGGACTACCTCGCCCCTGATCGAGTACTACATCGTTGAGTCGTACGGCACGTACAACCCTTCGACCGGCGCCACCTACAAGGGCCAGGTCACCAGCGACGGCGCAACCTACGACATTTACACGGCCCAGCGCGTCAATGCCCCCTCCATCGAGGGCACCGCCACCTTTACCCAGTTCTGGAGCGTCCGCCAGAGCAAGCGCAGCAGCGGCACCGTCACCACCTCGAACCACTTCACGGCCTGGTCCAAGCTGGGCATGACTCTCGGCACCCACAACTACCAGATCGTGGCCACCGAGGGTTACTACTCTTCCGGAAGCGCCACCATTACCGTGTCATAAGTCGCTGCACGCCCAGTCAACGGTCACTGAGAGGAATCTCGCCGTTGCTTGATGCAGAGCCGTTGACGTTCAATTTCAGACTGTACATATTTGATACAATGTTACATATTCCATGCTACGCTTGCTTGATTCTTTCGTGATGTTTGAAATTCCCAGCCTCTATAGTTTGGCATTGATTTCGCTTCCGTTCAGTAATTTCCAGACATGTACACCCTCGTCCCATCTCTCGTCGACACGGACAATATCAGTCTGCCCATCTGGGCGAAGGCGCTTCATCTCGTTCAGCGCCGCGGTGCCCCATTCCACGTCACCTCCCTGGACGAACTGCGCAAATGCCTTGTTCCATGGTCGCAGGATTTCTTTTTCCTGCTCAGTCAAACCTGGGTACCAAAACCAAATGGCCATATCAGTGGCATGCGTGACTTCCCACTCGGGTGGGTAGGGGGAGCACGCAGCACGCCACTCGATCCTATATCGCAAAAGATCAACACCAGGCTGCAACAGAGGCGCCAGCGTGTTGTGAAATCCCCGTTCCAGAAGATGCACCTGCAGGTCGGCATAAATATGGCCAAACAGATCTTGCCAGCTTTTGTAGCCCTGAGGAAGAGACTTGGATAGCCCGCAGTAGTAACGCAGCGTCTTTTCGACCACGATCTTGGGATAGTCGGCGCAGAGTCTGACATAAACGCCTTGATACGAGTCTTCGGAAGTCCTCCAAGCTCGGTACAAATTGTGCTCGTCCCGACACTCGCCATTCATTAGCTTGATACCGCGGCTCTTCATTCTACGAGCAAACTCGCCAGAGGTGATATGCGCAATGTGATCCGAACATATGAAAGAGTCATCTGTCGTTGCACGGAACTCGGTGATTTTCATCTTGGCTTGAACGTCAACAATGTCGCGTGCAGGAACGCGCCGCAATCTCTCCAACCTTTCCGGCCCGGAAAGCGAGTCGGGGATACCGAGGACGGACAACAGCTCGTCAAACTGCTTTTGCTGCTCTTCAATACCCTTTGGCTGAATGCCTGGGCTGTTGCTCCACATGATGGCGCGCTTGATGATGGCCTGCTCCGGCGGCACATGGAACAGTTCGTGCGCGAGCTGCTGAAAAGTACTATGCGAGCCCGCCGAGTACCCTCCGACGGTAATATTGCCGGCATTGCCGCCAAACGCCCCAATGTGCTTGTGCGTCCACTCGAGTGCCAGTCTCTGATCCCAGAAACCCATGTTCCCGGACGCCTGGCCGTCGGCGGCGGCTTCTGCTTGCAATTCTTTGCTGGCGAGGAAACCAAAGGCGTTGAGCCGATAGCCTGGCTGCACAATGATACCTCGGAACGCCGTCTCGGTCAGGAGCGGCGCAAGGGCATCGGGCGCCATGTTCGGCGATCCGAATTGCAAGAAGCCGCCATGGATATAGAAAAAGACGGGCCAACCACCAGCCGGCGCCTTTTCCGCGGGTACATAGATGTTCACGCGCAGGCAGTCCTCACCCCAGAGCGACTCGTGTCGTGTTCCGAGCCATTCTGGTTGAGGGCAGACGGGTGTCTTGCCGGCAAAGGCTCCATCGTAGCGGTGGTCTCCGGGCAGAGGCCTGGGGCGCCGAAAGCGCCATGGACCCAGCGGGGGCAGGGCGTACGGAACACCTCCGAAGTAGTAGATACTCTTGCCGGAATCCTTTGCCCGCACCTCGGCACCCTTCAAAGTCCCCAATTCATTGGAATTGACAATGGAGCTCATGATGAAGTGAGTTGATGTGGGTTGATAATCCAAATACAGTTCAGCTTTGGTTGCTGCTTGTTCGGTTGCTATAGACACTTTTGGAAACATTAGTTGCCATTTCATACCTAGACATGCGTAGGTTTAGGAGTCCAACAGCAACTTGCCTGTGCGACCCCTCAACGAAGTGCAAATGGCGCGATCCAAGGACTGCGAAGAGATGCGCGCAAATTCGAGGGCAAGAAGAAAGATTGCTGAAATTCGCCTTGAATGAAAATATGATGACTTCAAGAAGAGTTCGACGTTGACAGAATGTGCGACTTGGCTTGGACCAAATTCACTTGTAGGCAAATGAAGAAGTGATTATCGACAAAGTAAGTTCAAAGTTGTATGAAGGCAACATTGTTCATTGAAATAAAGTTTATCTATAATCTGGGAGCGGAAGGTATAACCTAAAGGTATGTCGTAATATACACTTGCGATGTACGCTTTAGTTGTAGGCACGTATGCATGTTCCCTCCTCCAGTGCTTGAAGGTCCCATCCGATGTCAAGGAGTTGTTCCTATCAACCCCGCGCTTTGCCGTGGCCATCAGTTCGGTTGCACAGCGGATCATGACCGCCTGGGGAGATTGGAGCTTAAATCAAGCCCAGCAGGGACGCTGCAAGGTACCCTGGCAATTGGGTAGGTCACCTAAAATGTACCTTGACGCTGGCGCGCCCAGTGCCCAAGAGCCAGCAGCCAGGTTCCTTATCGATAAGAAATAATTTCTAGAATAACCTAAAGCCTGAGGCATGGGGAGTCAGAGTCACAATGAATTAGCGACAAGACATGTCATAACAATTGTGTCGATCCTACGCAGCCATGTCCCGAACACGCTGAGTCACCCGGCCGGCTCTTTTACAGCTTCATGCATAGTGGTAGATTTCTTTATAGATTCGCGAGCTGGTCTCCACTTGTCAAGGTCCAATTGCCCCTCCTCAACGCGGGACGCTGCCTGTCTGCCTCAGTGTCAACACTCCGACCAAGACTCCCGACGAAACGACCGTTCAAGAGAAGATCGCCCTTTCAAGGAGCGTCTGTACCCGAGGGTGTCATATACGAAAAAGGAGAATCCAGCGATAACCTTAGTGTCCTACCAGCGCCTGCGTGGACTCGAGGGAGGTGGCGTAATCTGAAAGGACGTGCCGTCCACATCAAACCCTGGTTCTTCCTCGCCCACAAGCCCGACAGCACGCCGCCCGAAGCGCTCTTGCGAAGCCTCAGAGGATACGCCAGCAGCATGTTGAGCTACGTTCAAATCGTCACGACGCCGACGGCCGATACGCCCGGAACCAGTCTGATCCTCCACTTCGACACCCAACGTTATGTCTTTGGCAACATCTCCGAGGGTACCCAACGCGCCATGGTGCAGCGCAAGGTTGCTCTTAGCAAGACGGGAGATGTTTTCATGACTGGTCAAATCAGCTGGCATAATGCGGGAGGCTTGCTAGGCATGATCCTAACTTTGGCCGACGTGATTGCTACGCAAAAGGAGGAGAGAACCAAGAAGGGTGTCCCTGAGCCCAAGGATGCGAGTCTGCGCCTCCACGGTGGAAAGAACCTCACTCAATTGCTCGCTACCGCAAGACGCTTTGTTTTCCGGAAAGGTCTGCCCCTGCGCCCAAACGAGATCTGGAACGATCCTCGAGTATCGAACCCAGGCGCAAAGCCGGATTGGCAGGATACCAACATCAAGGTTTGGCATGTGCCGGTCGAAGCGGAAGGGCTGCAGCCAAGAGCATCATCGAGAAAGCGAAGTCACGAAGAGATGGTACACGAGAATACCGATCCAGCTCAGCCCCAGCAAAACTCCAAGGAAGCAGACCAGAAGGTTGTTTCCGAAATTGTGACGCAAATGTTTGATTCCAACTGGAAGCTCGATACTTTGGTCGAGACTACTCTGCACCAGGCAAGGTTGCCAGCCAAACTTTTTGTCCGGAATGAAAAAGGTCACATCAAAGTGTACAAAGGGCCGCTGCCAGGGCAAGCTGAAAACGTACCCGACATTCCTGTCCTGGTCCGCCAGCCTTGGCCCGCTGCACTGGTCCCAACTCTCCCAGCTACACAACCTTCGAAACAATCAATGTGCTATATCGTCAAGAGTCACGACCGGAGAGGCAAATTTGATGTCAAGGAGGCACAAAAGTACGCCATTCAAAAGTCTGACTACAGAGTGCTCACTGCCGGCGGAACCGTTACTGCTAGCGATGGAGTTGTCGTCACCCCGGAAATGGTTCTGGGAGAGACGGTCAAGGGACTCGGATTTGCAGTTCTGGACCTTCCTGAAGCTGCCTTTATCGAGCCGCTCATCAACCGGCCTGAATGGTCCAACGAAGAAATACTTAGTGGGATCAACGTTTTCTTCTGGATTACTGGACCCGGACTCATCAACGATCCACGACTCCAAGCCTTTATGCAGAAGATGAGCTCTATCAAGCATATCATTTGCTCTGGTGACTCTTCTCCCAACATGTTGGCCCTTGAATCTGCCGCCGCTCAAACCTACAAACTGCATCAGATCGACCCAGAAAGATTTCCGCTACCCCATTTCAGCAATGTCGAGACGCTGTCGCAATGCGCAGTCGGCTCGTTGCCTAGTCCGCTTGAGGCCGGCAGGACCGGAAAAACTATTCAATTTTCTCCGCGCTATCTTGAGCAAGACGACAAAATCAATGGGTTTCCAGACATTCCCACTCTTGCAAAGAAGAATGAGGTGCCAGAGTCTGAACTGCTGCCGCTCATTGAAACAGCAAGACAAAAATGTAGCGACCCCGAGTTTCTGGCCAAGATTGAACAAGTCGAGTCCGACATTCCGAATCGCGATGCAGAGGTTATCACTTTGGGCACCGGTTCTGCTCTCCCGTCAAAATACCGTAATGTTTCGGCAACGTTGGTCAGGGTTCCGGGCTACGGTAACTATCTGTTCGACGCTGGAGAGAACACACTGGGACAACTCCGACGAACATTTGGCGATGAACTCCCTTCAGTCATTCGAGACTTGAAGGTAATTTGGATTAGTCATCTCCATGCAGACCACCATCTCGGTACTGCCAGTGTCATCAAGGCTTGGCACAATGAGACACGAGAATCAAACCCTGCCGCAACGCTTCGGGTGGCTTCGCATGTACACATGATCGACTGGCTCCGCGAGTATTCTCAAATCGAGGATTTCGGTTACGAGCGCCTTACTTTCACATCAATTAGCCAGTATGACAACGCAACTAGGATTTGCGACACCGGCGTGTTCACAGCGGAGGAGCAACAAGCATATGGCTTGGAGAAGATTGATGCTTGCTATGTGGACCACTGCCACGGTGCGCTTGCAGTCGTCTTCACCTGGCCATCTGGCTTGAAAGTTGCATACTCTGGCGACTGCCGACCAAGTGACTCCTTTGTACAGATCGGACAGGGCACCACTCTGCTCATCCATGAGAGCACTTTTGATGACGAACTTCAAGGAGACGCCATGGCAAAGAAGCACTCTACCATGTCTGAGGCCATTGACGTGGGAAGGAGGATGGGCGCAAGAAGGATTATGCTGACGCACTTTTCGCAACGCTACCAAAAGATTCCCTCACTCGACGAGACCATGGAGATCAAGGTGGACGGGGAACTCGATGGTCGTGAGAAGGCCAAGTTGGACGAGGTCATCTTGGTCGCTTTTGACTATATGCGCGTCAAGCTGGGAGAGTTTAGAAAGGCGCAGGCTTTCCTGCCAAGCATCCAGAGGTTACTAGATGATGCTGAGGAATAGTGGAACAGTTTTGCACAAATCCAACCATACATTTATAGATGTTGGATCACAGTTCACATAAGAAAATAAAGCCCAATTAAATAAAGTATATCCAGACCTGATGAACTGCAATTTACCCTAATGATCTTGTCACCTTCCCATTCGCCGGCTAAGTGAAATTCAATCAAATGCCGAAAAGTATTGCGGTTCTGTACCCCAATACGACAAAAGAGCGGAGAACACCAAAGAATGTTACCTGGTCCACGGCTTGATTGGTGCAGTTTCTCATAAGAAGTCTCATGATCTTGGGTTGGTTAGATAGTTTCTTGGCTTTACCAGATTATGGGTTGTTTTCGGTTCATGTTCAAACTAATGAATCCAATTTCGGCACAATCGTTGCCTATAAATTGTACCAAACCCATCTCTCCTGTTTGTATGATATCCAGACAATAACGGTCCCGGACTGACAAAAAGATCTACCAAATCGATAAGTTGATGCCAGTTGTTGAAACCAATCTTTGAATATCCTCTTTTCTTCCCAACCTCATTGAACCGTGCAGATTGACACTGTAACTTGATGCCCAACCAAGATGAGAAAGCTCATGATTCCTGCCCTCCTTGTTGCCTTGGTCTCTTCGCCATGGCCGGCGAGTGCGGTCCGGACAATGATTCCGAAAACCTCGTTCAATTCCCAAGCCGATTTTGATGCCGACTGGGATTATCTCTATCCGGTGCGTGGTTCATGATATATAACCCACCCACCATCCTTTTCCAACACCATGGCAAGATGCCGCTTCCCATTATCAATCTCATTCAAGACCGTCAGCCAGCTAACATTACCTTTTCATCGTAGTGGGGCAGCGACCACAACGGCGGCGCGCGCATGGCCAAGTCCCAAGTCGCCTTTGGATCCGGCCAGCTCACGCTGACGGCGAAAAAGGTAAGCGGGCAGCCGGACGCGAGCCACGGCGGGCAGTCCATCCCGATCCACTACCTGAGCGGTGCCATCCACGCCCGCGAGCACTTCAACGTCTCGAAAGGCGGGGGCTACGACTTTGCGGGCGAGTTCCGCGCCACCACCACCAAGGGCACCTGGCCGGCTTTCTGGCTCACGGCCGTGGAAGGGTGGCCGCCCGAGATTGACATGGCCGAGTGGAAGGGGAGCGGCAAGATTAGTTTCAACACCTTCAATGTGAGTTTTCAAGAACCTCTCTTTGCTTTGTTGGACGATGTGTGAAATAAACTCGTTGGCTGATAAAATCCCGTACGAAATGTAGACGTCAAGCGTGCTCAGCTGGAAAGACGTTTCCTACCCGACGCCGGGAGACTGGCACTCGATCAAATGCGAACTGCGCGATATCAACCAAAAAGATGTACAGGTCAAGTTCTACATGGATGGGGTATTGCAGGCCACTCAGGTCGGGGGCGGCTTCTTTGGCAAGCCAATGTATCTGTGAGTATCCTCTAGCCCATGATTGAGCATACATGGCAATATTGGATCTTCATTATTGACAATCGGGTTTTCAGTATTATCAATTTGCAAATGGAAGGTTCCTCTGGTTCACCCGGACCGACAAGTGGTAAGCTTTTGGATAAATAATGTTTATAGAAGTAGTTGTGAAACTAACTAACCAACCTAGATACATTGTATCAAGTGCGCAACCTCGAAGTTTTGACATACAATCCGTAGTGCTGTTGCACGCGTAGCTACGGTACTAGGTTACCAAAGTCAGGCTTGCGCTACATGGTCAAGAACACTGATGTATCGACAGTATATGCATGTACAAATATCAGCGAACCACAAGAATGTATAATCAATTTCATGGGATTGTTGTCGATACGTATGACAATTTGACTGCACATGTGTAATATAATCACAAGCAGCCAAGAACTTCAGTACCGTCCCTGCATGCTTGAGCGTGCATGCAACGCGGGCGACTGCTGATTCATTACATCATGGTTCCACTTACCGAGATTCCGACCCGGGCCGCCATACTGCTGGAGCCAGCAGCCAGTAGCGTTGAGTAGAGCGAAATATACCGATAGACCCTGACGACTCTTTTTAGATATGCGATTGCTTCCATATTAGTCATTCTATACTAAGCAATGATCCGTACTGACGGATCTCCTTTGGATCCATATTGTTTGAGATATTTCTAATCCAGCTTTCCACCCAAAACCGCAGCTAATGCCAATCCGCAAGTCTTCCGCTATCCGCCTCCTCCAAAGCTCACTAACCGCCAGAGCCCCGCCGCTCAACGCCCTCACGACCCCTCTATCGCCCCTCATTTCGCACCGCATCGCCGCCAAACTCCAAGCCAGCACAATGTCTGTGTCGACGGCCTCCGAGGCCGAGATCAAGCGCAACCCGCACCCCGACTTCAAAAAGGTCGAGGCCTCGCGCCCTGACTGGGACACGAATGCCTCGTTCCACTACACCAAGACGGCCGAGCCCGAGTGGAAGTTTGGCGGCGGCGCCAACAAGCTGCACGATGGCAACGACAAAAAGCACGTCGCAATTGACCCCTACGAGCCCGGCCGCCCGGCGCCCTTCAACTACAAGCTGCTAATCTCGAGCATCGTGCCGAGGCCGATCGGCTTCGTGAGCACCACCAGCCCCGACGGCACCGTCTCGAACCTGGCGCCGTTTAGCTACTTCAACATGGTCAACCACGACCCCCCGCTGTTCGTGCTCGGCTTCGCTAGCGGCGTGGAGAAGCCCAAGGACACGCTCAAGAACCTGCTCGAGAGCAAGGAGTGCACCGTCAACATCATCAGCGAAGGGTTCGTCGAGGCGGCCAACGCGACCAGCGTCGACGCCCCCTACGGCGCCAGCGAGTGGGACGTGAGCGGCCTCACGCCGGTCAAGGACTGCCGCGACGTCAAGGCGCGCGCGTCGGCGAGGCCGTCTTCTCGGTCGAGTGCCGCGTCGAGAGCGTGCGCGAGTTCGAGAGCCGCGCCACGCCCGGCAAGAAGACGGGCTGCCTCGTGGTGCTCGAGGGCACCAACTTTTGGGTCCGCGAGGACGCCGTCAACGAGGAGCGCAACCTCGTCGACCCCTCCATCCTGCGGCCCATTAGCAGGCTCGGCGGCATCACCTACGGCCGCCTGACCGAGGCCATGGAGATCCCGCGGCCCGTGTTCGAAAAGGACGTTGGTGGGCAGGCCGGTTACGAGAAATTGAAGAAGGCTCAGCAATAGATTGTGGATGTGCAAAGAATGCGATTAGATATAGATCAGCCTCCCGGAGAAGGTGGCCACGGCCGCGGTTTAGATGGCGTTTCATCGTCAACTGTTTTGTAAATGGTACGAGAGTAAACGTATATACAAACAAACACATTCATCATGTTATGTTTTCAAAGGTGTCTGTCTGACTACATACCATTTCGATATTGGGGATACAAGCCGCGAGCAATGACAGAGGCAATGTGGTCGTGCCCTTGAACTTCATACACAATCATGCTCGCCAGTAAAACCTCCAGTGAAACGGACATGAATAACACCGACATCCGACGCGAAAAGCAGTGGCTGATGACTTCCCCCTCTATTTGAGATATCTATAATGGTTTGGAATGGCGGAAGAGCGATAGCCTAGTTCTTTTCCAGTCTGGTTGTCAGGCGGCCTTACTCAATCCACGGCCGAGATTTTGCCAATCTCTGGCCACGTGGGATGGCTTGATCTCAACGACTAGTATGGACTTGTGGCTTACAAGGCAGTTTGATGGTGGGCTGATGTTGAGACTTTTTCCGCTGCTGAAATTCTCGGGGCAATTGTCCCAGCTTCATCGAGCAGAATAGATTCGCTCACTTCTAATGCTTATATACAAGAGTATCGGCACGGTTTGGAAGGATGATAATGCCATAGGAGTAAGTGATCCAAAAGTCAGATTCTCGTTAGAAACCGCGAGAGCCGTTCTTCGTCGGACAATTTTGCGATCTGCATATTCATGCTATGCGCTGCGAGACGATGTAACACCTCTGTGTGGAGATCGTGAAGTTCATGACTCGACCAAAAAGTCAATCGCAGGGGCCTGGATACCGTGCCGTAGGCCGCGGGGTTCGCGGAGTGGTCGGAGGCTCCGCAAGGCTTCATAGCGTACCTAGATATTGCTTGCTCGTGCATCTTCAGGTCCTGGTTCATAATTGAGAGTGTCAGGGTGTTTGCCTGGTATTTCCACACAGATTAGAGTTCAGCCAGGCTATAGTTGCCATGCTAGCGCAGTGATTCAATTAGTGATACAATCTCGCTACCGATGCGAGCTCGTCGCTATGTCCAGTTGTGAACGAAGGGCGATAGCTTCCCATTGTGCCGGATCCGTCACCTGCGTCGCTTTTTGTGGCAGTGAACAGTCGAGTTGCTGGTTTTCCCAAGTATCGCGCCGGACTGCCGTCGATGATCTGACATCAAGACCCATCATGTTGCTAGCACTGATAGCTTCGTCTGCAACCCATTCTTACGGTAGATTTGAAGCTATATTCACGGGGTTGCGCCTTGGCCAAGCCGCGGTGCAAAGGGAGCAGCCGGATCTGCAAATAGTTCCCTTTGTAGACAATGAGCATTGTCATGTTAGGTGTATCCTAGCACCATCTGCCGCGACGGTGCGCATACGATCGCAAGAACACCCCTTTTAGATGCCGCACTAAGCAGGCCGGAACCTGGTCTACTGCCGCCACATCCACTGCATGCTAAGGTTCAGCTTCAGTGATCGGCCAATCTCAGGCCAGTCAATACGGCTAATTGGCAGCCCTACCATAATCGCAGGTTCATCTTGAAGGCAGAGCAAGGACCGGATGTGTTCATGATGCACCCGGACATTCATTCCGGGCGGTCCATTAGTGGATTCGTCAATTTAGCTTTGTGCCTAGACTCCAGATATCACATACAGGCATCATAGCAAGCATTTTGCAAGGCGTAGGGCCAGACTGGGACTTTTGAGCCTTCTGCTCAGCGGTTCACGAATGCCACACCAGCACTTGGTGGCCGTGTGCTAACCCCGTATTCGGATTCCCGTTCTTGGAATGACCTTCAAATCACGGCCCGGTTTAGTTATAAACATGGTTGTATGTCTTCTTTTGCTAGTACTCCAGTCTCTCCATTTTCACGTGTTCCGTGCAGTGTCATCTTTGTCGTAGTCGTGATACTCGCACTCGATTTCAAGATGAGGGTCCTGTCATGCATAGCATTATTGTTGTCTAGCATAGTTGCTGTCCATGGTGCATCGAGTTCTTCTTCTTCTGGTTCGTCGTCGTCGTCGTCAGCGGTTCCCGCCTGTGGTGTAAGTCGTTCTAAATCCACGCATTGAATCATCCCTTAGAAGAAAGCAACTGACGAGGGACCTGGATTCTAGCTGCAATGCATTCAATCGGTCTCGCTTGATTCGACATGTGGTTTCAACATTACGTGTGTTTGCGCAAACGATGATATCCAAAATGAGATCAAGGCATGTGTCGCATCCAGTTGCACGATAAGAGAGGCACTAGGTAAGCGCATGCTCTCTTATTTCATCTGTATTGGCTTGTTTGCGAACGATTTTGCGGCGACAAGCACTTACACTTCCATCACGAAACAGAATCTGAGAAATACGCATACGATACATGTGGAGTCATTGGAGAGGACAGGACAGGATTGATCTGGAGTATATCAATTGCCTTCTTTGTCATTGCTGTGGTTGCTTTCGGGCTCCGATGTCTGAAAGGATACGGTCGCGGCTATGGGGTGCTGATGACTGGGTCTTGACTCTTGTGACCATCAAGATGGTGCCTATCACGACCTTTATGATACTTCTATCACAGGCCGGCCTCGGGCTGGACGCATGGAATCTGACCGGCGATCAAATTGACAGAGTTTTGTTTGTAAGTCCGGCTTGGCACCTCACTCTCAATGGGGTCTGTGATCGCTCAACATACTGATGCTTCTGTCTTTTGGTACCAGCTCTTTTTCTTCGAAGAGGTCTTTTATCCATGCGCTCTGGCACTCATCAAGATTTCCATTCTGCTGTTCTACCTACGCGTGTTCCCTAATCGCACGATACGCACCCTGGTGTACGTTCTGATATTCCTGAATATCGGTTACGCAGCAGCATTCAGTATCGCGCTCATCTTCCAATGCAACCCAGTTCGCGGTGCCTGGGAGGCCTGGGACGGTCAGCACCCCGCAACCTGTCTCGACACCAACACCATGGGCTTTGCCGCGGCTGGCGCAAACATTGTACTCGACGTCGCTACCTTGACGCTCCCGCTCCACGACGTCACGAAGCTCCGCATGGGTTTGAGGAAAAAGATCCAAGTCTTGGCCATGTTCGCGGTTGGTTTCTTGTATGTCTTCCGCCCTTCTACAACTCACTGTGGGTCTACAACAATGTCGGATGCACTAACAAAGTGATTTCTAGTGTCACACTTATAAGCATTCTACGGTTGAAGTCCTTGATTGAATTTGGATCTACCAAGAATCCCACTCGTAAGCCATTTCCAGTTTTCCTGTCCTCAATTGCAAACATCCGAAAACTAATTTCGCATCTATCACAATAGAGGACTATGTGGAAGCTGCATATTGGTCCATGATTGAACTATGCGTCGGAATATTATGCGCAAGCATGCCCGCCATTCGCGCACTCCTGGTCCAAGCTCTACCCGCTATCTTTGGCTCCCAGATATACGGCAGCGGCCTCGCATCGCATCCCACCAAGAGTGATCGGTATGGCATCAGCCGGGGCGACAAGAACAAGCCCCTCAGTAGTACGGATGCGAGCGGCAAGGAGATCATGGTCAAGAATGAATGGGCTGTTCTTGACGATCGCAATAGCCACGGAAGCGACGTGGAGCTCTTTGACTTGGAATCGACGCTTCGGTCAGGGCCTCCTGGCTCAGATGACATGATGGGCGATCGTCCAATGTCACGGATGAAAAATTGAAGTGGTAAAGGCACGATTAGAGAGAAGTGTCTTCCAATTAGTTTATATACAACATTATGATTTTCACATGGATTTCTTCTGACCGGCATGTAAACCGAACTGGCGCCAGTACCAGTTATATCGTCTCGCATCGCACGGACATCTCAGAACAAACCAATCAAGGTGTTAGCCTTGTTTCATCCTTGGCTTCATCTTGACGTATAGAGGTCCTTTATGCCACAAGGTATAGACCTCTTCCTTGTCCAGCCAATCGCGAGATATCTCGGCCAGCTCCATGTCAAAGTTCCAAATCAATCTTGCCATGATGATTCGCATCTCGACGTACGCCAAACTTGATATCGTTAGCATTGCCTTTGTAGGCTTGAAAAGTGAATTACATACTTCTTTCCGATACAATTGCGAGGGCCGTAGGAAAATGGTTGGAACGATTGCTTATTGTCATTGATGAAGCGCTTGTCGCCCAGCCACCGTTCGGGGATAAAGGAATTCGGGAGTAGGAAGTTGTTCGCGTTACGGAACATGGCCCAATGCCATACACCAATTCTGGTCTGAGGTTTGAAATTAGCCACATGCCTCATCCGTGATCAAAAAAGAAGCTTACTCCGCCAGGGACCAGCCTTCCACCAACTTCGACACCATCGGGACATGCTTGGCGCAGATTTGCAACTGGAGACGGAGGATGTAGCCGCATTGTTTCATCCAATACAGCCAGCATATAATCAAGCTTCTGAACTCCTTGAATGGTTATCTCATCTTCAGATTGAAAGGAAGTTCGAATCTCATGTGTCAGCTTTTGCAAAACATCTGGATGAGTCGTTAGGAAGTATGTCGCGGCGGTCAGTGCAGTTGCAGTAGTCTCCGAGCCAGCTCCAATCAAGAGCCCTGCATTCTCGTAGATTTCCTTCGTTGTCATGCTCTATGATTTTCCGGTCAGTCCTGATTGCCGATATCTCATCCATTCTCAAATGAGTGTTGGGTAAAACACTTACAAGGCCGCCCTTCGACAACATGGCATCCACAAAGTCAGGTCTAGACTTTTCCATTGACAGCCTCTTATCAACCTTCAATTGAGTGAGATTTGAGTGGGCCTCAGCCCCGTCCTTCATCGACTTGGGAATGAACAAGGCCAAAGTTGAAGCCAAGCTGGGGTACCTAGCAACAAGACCGAGCCAGGTATTGACCTTGACGGCCGAAAAGATTGCAGCGACCCAAGGGTGATAACCACTATTTTCGAGACAGCCAAAAGGTTCGCCAAAAGCAAGATCACCGATGATGTCGAAAGTCGTCCAGTTGAACCAAGACTCCATATCTACTGCCTTTGCCCCCTGCTCACCAACTTCATACACGCGGCGAATGAGCAAGTCGATGTATTGTCTGATAAGAGGTTGCTGCTCAGACATTTTCTGTGCCGAGAACCCATGAGACAGAAGACGGCGCATGCGGCGATGGTCGTCTCGTCCTGCGCCAATGATATTTCCGGCGAAAGGGGCCGCAAATGCTGGGTCCTTCATATTCTCTCCTTGCCCCGCTTTGCGGTGGCCAAAGATATTCTCCCATGCATCCGCGTTGACAAAGCTCAGCTCATTGGGGCCAAGCCGCACAATCTCACCGTACTCATCGTGGAGGGCCGCAATCTCCTTGTGCGGCTGACCACGTAGAATCATTAATACAGTGGGAATGCCCGAAGCCGCCGATAGTCGGGGTCCTGGATAGTGTCGCAGCGGGTGAAACCACACATTGTATATGACTCGGCCGATAGTATATACCAAGCCCTGAGTTTCTTGTCAGTCAACCATTCATAGCTTAGTAATTGGGCACAATTGCATACCGCTATACACAAGACGCCGAAGGAGCTCAGCACGAGCCCGGAACGAGCGAGGTCGACCATTGAAGAAAAAAGGGAGAAAAGGCTCGATACGTTTCACGCGAAGATTGAAATCAAGCCGGAAGCGTCCAAAATATGTTTAATTAATTCTTTCGAGCTACAAAGGAGGAATGCTTAGAGCTATCTAATATACTCAAGCAGATGATCTGCGGTGGGTACCGTCCACGTCAGTGCGACAGGATGAATATGTAGAACATGCGATCAAGCTACAAAGATTGTCATGCCGATGGATAACTCACAATACTGGATTCCGTGTTCCAGCAGAGTATCATCAACCGTGAGATGCGCCGTGCTGCAGAGTGAATAGCTAGGCCGTGAAGTGTAGACTCGAGATATAATACGAATACGAAAGTGCTTACCAATCTACGGGCTGCTACGGGTTTTCGGGCCCCCCGAGCTCCCCGCAAATCACGTTTTCACGTCAAAGTAAACCTTACGCAAGCTTCACTGTCGCAATCACTTGTTTCGACTCCCGTTACGCCAAGACAAGATCGATGAGGACACCTAGATGCCAAGCAACTTATCGAGACAGGCGAGTATGCCGCCAGTTCTCGGCATGTGTTGAAATGCCGGATCGCCAAAACCACATGCGCTTTCCTCGACTGTCAGCATCGCGGCGGCTCTCGCTGATTTATGGTTGCAACTATGATCCTTGTTCCGGTATATCAATTCCACTGTGAAGTGCGCTACGGACAAGTGATAGTGCGGATCCACATTGCATTATTTGTATAGAACATTGTATAGCTTATTACGCAATATGTCTCCGCTGTTAGCCCGTCCTATATGGTGTGCTGCCGATCCACTCAGGAATTCTTTCTAATCAACAAGAAGAATGCATGTCTTCATTGTGATCCCCGGAGTATAACATGCACTCAAGTTTTCTCGACTAGCCTACACAAAGAAGCAAACATTTCCTGGAGTTAATCACCGTTCTAAAAAAAAAAAAAAAAAAACAGAAATGGTGAAGACGGCTATTGCTGGTGGCTCAGGCGGCCTAGGAAAGGCCATAGCTGCTGCCATTCTAGCCAAGCAAACTCATGAATACATTGTGCTAAGCAGTCGGCCCACAAGCGACGACAATACGTTTCTTGTCAGTTACGACAATGTTGACAGCGTAAAAGAACTGCTCGAGGCTCAGCATATAGAAACCGTCATCTCAACCCTACCACTCTACACCAAAGATGGATTTGATTCCCAAATGAGTCTGATCCTGGCGGCCGAGCGTTCGAATTGCACAAAACGGTTTATACCTAGCGAGTTTGGCTTTTACGTTGATTTAACGTAAGTATACAATCTGTCAGCAGCCTGCCGGTTAACTGTTTACTGATAATCGTGCAGCAAGATTGACAAACACCCTTCCTTCCCATTCAAGCTCGAAACCATCCGCCGGCTGGAGAACTCGGACCTCGAATTTACTTGCATCCACAATGGAATATTCTTGGACTACCTCGTCTGGCCTCAAGTTCCATCGCATCTGCAAATACAGGCGCTTTGGGTGAGCTTGGCCCACAAAATGGCCGCCATACCAGGAGACGGAAATAACAAACTCGTCTTTACACATTCCAGTGACGTTGGCCGCTTTGTCGAAGCCTTGTTGGGTCTCGATAAATGGGACCAGAGATATTTCATATCTGGGGACCGAATGAGCCTCAATAATGTTGTCGATACTGCTGAAGAAATATTGGGGTACGAGTTTGCAAGGGTGTATGACACCCCGGATACGCTGAGCAGCGGAAAGTGCACTCTATTATCACCGCCGACCGATTCGTATACTGCAGAATATCAGTCAACGGTACCTGGAAATGTCGTATATTATATCGCGCAGCTCGGATTGTTGGTGGTTGAGGGCATTGCCGATTTTCAACCTGATAACAGTCTTGGCGAGCTGTGTCCGGGTATTCGTGCTCTCAACGTGCGAGCTGCTCTTCAACTTTGGAAAAAAGCAAATTGATTATCTCTTTCAGCAATTATACACTCCGTAGTTCTTATGCTTATCTTCTGTTCAGCCCTCTCTTCCACTTCTTTCGCCCACTTGCAGCCCAGCCTCTCCTAATTCCACGATGTCGCTCTTTACGCTCAGGTTTTGCTGCACGCTTTCCTGGAGTCATGTTAGCTTCTTTTTGCGCTTTCAAATCTGCTATCAAACTTCCAAGCCTCTTCAGTGCAGATGATTCAACTTTAGTCGTCAGTTTGTAACACCTGCGGCCGTCTTTACCGCCTCCAAGCATGTGGCTGCTGATCTCGCTGAAAAGGATATCGCGATTTCTCTCTGGAATATGGAGTAGACTCGAGAACGGGATTTTGACCGGAAACTTTGTCTCGCTCTCCAAACAAGTTGCGTCAAGAGAGCAACCCGAGTACCCGTTGGAATGTTTAACCAGGAGTTCCTTTTTGTCTAACTGAAATGACTCCCATGGCGGTACCAGGGCCACCACTTTCAGCTGGAAATGAATATGTGCGGTGGAAACTAGCCAAAGTCCAACTTCTATCCCCTCGTCAGGAAAATAAAGCGGGATACAGACAACGAAACTCTCATCCAAGATTAGGCGTCGAAGAGTCCTGCCTTCTGGGTCCCATACAAAGTTATCCCCTGTGGGTTTGCCAAATTCGATGTTATTTGAGTCTACATCAAACAGAACATCAAATCTGTAATGCCCTATGTCAAACTCGGGATCTTTCTTCATGACAAAAGTAGGCTCTGTCTTTAGAGTGTGGTGTAATGGAATTCCGCCAAGTTTAGCATCGTCGGCCCGAAAGAAATGGTTTGAATCTGCCCACGCCAACGGGATTGTCAGACATCTGCTATAGTCAGGACCGCACTGGAGAATGACTAGCTCTTCTGAACTAATGGCTTGTAGTTTGATGGCTCTCCTTGTCACATCAAGTGTGCGCATTTTTGCGTCATCCCATTCTACAATGTCTCCAGAATGGGCGAAGTCTTGAGGTGTCCTGGCCAGAATTCCGCATGGCTCGAGTTTGCGATCCCCCTCCTGCCACCAGGCGAAGATCGACTCATCTATTGTGTCTCTCAGAATCTCTTCCTGTAGTCGCCGGAAAGCCTTCAATAAGCCTTCTCCATAAAGCAGTGGCATATTCACATCGAATATCCCAAGGAGACAATATGCCTGGTCCTCAGGCCTCTTGGTAGTGCGTTTTGCAGCCCAAGACATCCGACATGCGATGGTAGCAGATCGAAACCTTTCCTCCCCGTTCAAATAGCATGATTCGATGGACGTGATTCGCGAGAGCTGTTGACAGAGGTCTGTCCTGCTTCCAAGTACGTCCCACGAAGAAGATAAGAATATGACCTCCTTTGGGGCTAAAAGTTCTTGCAGCGTCCAGCCGCGAGAAAACCATGCGCTTCTTGAGAGCTCTGACCGATCTCCGTCAATGTCGTTCACCGTGGATACGTCGGAAAGGAAAGCAAAGCAAACCACTGCTTTCTCGTACCACCGATACATCGAGTTAATCGCCTCTGAAAGCTCTGCACTACTGGTCTTATCGATGCAGCAGGTATCGATCCATATGTATCGAAGAAGATCTTGTAGGTCATGTTCCCGCGACATCTTTAATGTGAACGCACACGCCTTCTTGATCTTGCGATATCCACTTTTCCGGGTAACCGAACGTTGTACAGGCGGCTTCATCTCGCTCAAAGAGACCTCTTGTCCTTCTTCCCAGCGATGGGAGAGGATCGCGTAGGGCGTGGTGGTCTCGTCAATCTCCACCACCGCCAGACTCTCCACATCTACGACCCTCATGGTCCACAAGCGAGCTTTCACGAAATAGAGGCGGGCAAAGCTCGCAATTATGGCAAATTGACAGATATGTTTTCCCTGCTGGCAGGGTCATTTCTTTTGCAGGCCTCCAGCATGTACTTATTGTATCAGAGGTTGTCCCAGTCTGTCAGCAGCAAGGCGGGGTTGGGAAGACCTTCTACGCGTCGCGCGCAAGTAGCCTGGATGGCCTGATTGGTTCGCTTATTCGATCATGTTCAGCTTGGATCATGATTATCCGTTTTGTTTCTTCTAGGCACATACGCGCGCAATCCCAGGTGCTTTAATCGCTACGCACAGCTGATCAATCAACGTATTAATGATTTCGCTTGGAACATAAAGTGTATCCATTTTCTCTGCTACAATCATTGATAACTTCGTTCAGCCATTTACAGCGCTTTCCAAACTAAACAACGTTGAATTCTCTATCTTTCTTGTACAGCCTCCCAATCCTCCCAATCAGGCACGGATCTGTTAGCCAAAACTACCCGTAATGCTGATAAAGTCTCCAAAGATCTGCTGCTGTGACAGACATTGGATGTAAAGGAGTCAAATAAGCTAGAGCGAAATGTGTTGCTGGTGAAATATCCATGATTGCTGCTTTGCATCCGCAAGGTTTTGCCCATGCTGGTTGCGCCGACGATCAGCTAGTCGCGGATGCCGATGAAAGACGCCGTTCGAGCCTACAAGGACTCAAGGCCTGGTTGGAGGCACGGACTGGTGACGTTAAGGCCATGAAAGGGAGGGGAAGTACTTTTTGCACACGTCAGTGAGTATCGTAACATTCTGGGAATGCAGCATACCTGTTTTCTGGTGAAGGCGGAACCGCTGGCATTTTTGAAGACCTTCTCGCAGGATTTTGATCTCATGCTGCAGTTGATTCCTCTCTGTCTGAATAGCATCAGATTCAGATGCTAGCTCCTTGAGACGCTCTTCGTCCATGTAAATCACCATCGAAGGAGTTAAGATGGTGGGTAGCTCAGATATTAGACAATTCTCTGCAGCGAGATTGACAACATTATCGGCGAATGTTCTGAGAGACAACTAAAGAGGAAAATGAGTAATAGTGATTGACTAAAGAGGAGGGAGAATTCAAGACTTACTTCATAGTGTGTCATGGCCATGTCGATCACCTTTTCTGTCCCAAACTCGCTAGTCTCAGCCTTCCCTGCACTCTTGATTGTCTCTTCTACATCATCGATATTCAAACCTCCGCCATCTTCGGAGAATGCTTCTGGGAACCTTTCCTCAAGTAGGCTCACAATACGCCGAGTTTCACGTCCTGAATTCCGTGTTGAAAGGGCAGCGTGGAACTCTGCATCTAACGGCGGACCATAGCCAGATAGGTAGGGGCGAATGATTTCTCCTAGCTTGTCTTTCAGTGCTCCGCGTTTGTGCTCAAAAAAGCCGTCAACAAAAGAAGTTAAGATGGCGTTTGTAGTTGTTACGTCGGTTCCAAGAATGTGAACGAATAGGTCTTCTACAAACGTTTTTGCAAAAACTGTGATTTGGTCGAGGTAGAACTCGGCGATTGAGCGCCATGGCTTGGCTTGCTTGCGGAAAAGTTGATATCCCAACTGTGCATTTGGCACGGAAGAGAACTCGATTCCCTGGTTGGCTGCACCGAGATACACAAGCTCTTCCCGAAGATCCTCTTCAGAAATACATATGGGCTCTGGGAAATCATCGAAGAGGTTGAGAAATGGCTTGAGGTACTCGGGCGCTTCCTCGTCTTGAGCGACCCAATCGAACCCACCATGAGACAAGAAAGAATCTTCGTCGTCCCAAATAATCTCGCGGTCCACCCCTTTTGTGATGAGAGTGGCGTGGAACGCACGGTTGAATGCTCTGATGTGCGCGCGCAATTTTCGCGTCGGACGACGGTCGTAAAGATCACCAAAGAATTCGTCGCCATAACGCCCGCCTACACCATCCATTGTAAGTCGTCGGAACTTATCTGCAACATCGACAAGGTATGCCTTGAGATCATTCGTTGTGGCACGAGGCTTGCCAAGGTTCTCAAGAGCACACTGACGAGTAGAGAGGCTAGTCTCTATCTCTTCGACTAGACTTGGAAGCGTCTTTTGAATATGCTCGAGAAGTACCTTGCTTAGCTTTTTGCGCAAGCAGGAGATGCCACGACTGATCGGGGCAATGCTGGACCACGCGCCAGATCCAAAGAATTCTGCCTCTTGGGCATCTCTCTCATCGATACTTGAATGCTCTTTACCCTCTGACATGTTACGAAGTACATGCCATCCGAGCTTTAGTTTATGACTATTCTCTTGACCACGGATGAGCTGTAGACACTTTCTCTCATCTTGTGAGCCAGGTGCTGCAAGGTCTGGCTTGGTGATCACTCCCAGTGTGCGATCTCTGTTCGGATCATGTTTCCTCGCCTCCTCTACGACTAGCTGATTGGCGAGATTGTGATTCGCCGAAACAACAGCGAGGATGATGCTGTTTGCCTGCTTCATGTAGTGCTTGGCAAGTTGTCGAACAATCTTTCGTCCCTCTTTGGTCTGATCAGCAGTCTCGGCATGAAAGAAGCCCGGAAGATCGACTAGGGTGACCGGGTAGACATCTGGATCCGTGATCTCCACCCGCAAGATATCACGAGAGAACCCCTTGCTACTGCCCGGACGAAATCCCATCTTCTCTGTTGCCTCAGTGATGATATCGGGCAAATCATCCTTATCAAACGTAGTCCGCTTGAATGGCTGAAAGGTACCAGCCTGACCGGAGTCAATAGTGACGCTGACTCTTGTGTCAGGTGCCCGCCGAAGCACCAGTTCCGTTGCGAAACGAGTACAAAGATCTCCTCTGGCAGGGAAGCGGACGCGGGAAATAGCTTCTAGAACAGAACTCTTGCCGGAGGACTGATCGCCAACAACAATGATCTGAGGCAAGTTGACAATTTCTCCGACCTGGAGCTCTCGAAGGCTGTCCACCTAGTAGGAACCCGTTTTAGTACTTCATTCATTTTGAATACGCAGAAATTTTCAAGCCGTGTTATTGACTTTTCATGCAAAGTGTTGCTTCTATATCTAAAGTAGATTCCCGAGTCGCGAGCACAACGAATACTGTGGTAGTGGGAATACTTACGGTATCAAGGAGAGCTCTGGCCTCCGGACTATTGAGCTCGCTCAAAGCAATCGAGTCAAGCGTGACATCGGATATAGCATCCCCCATAGCGATTGTTGTAAGTGTCATTGGCCACCTGGGCTCTGAACGAGACAAATGAGGTATATGCGAAAATTGAGTAAGAGAAGAGAAGGTGGAAGTACAATTAGAAAACAAAATATTTGAGGACTTGTAGTAGTGTTGATTTACATTATAGGCTATATAATACTGTATAATCCAGTTTCTATACTTTTGATAAGAATGTCTTTCATCGTCAGGCTGATTCGCTGTATGTGGACTGTTGGCGATTCTTTGGTGGCGCAGCAGGTATCAGCTCCTGGGCCATCTAGGGGACCTATTGATGCCTATCGTGTCGCATACTTCAGGTTGCTTCAGTGTAAATGCAGGGGTTAACACGGCTACACATAAGGCCACCTCAGTGACAACAACCACTAGTATTGCACATTCGCAACATTCTCGAGCCGCGCGCAAAAGTCTTGAGACGCGCAGGATTGACATGCAACAGTATGCCTCGCAAGAAGGTCAAAGGCCTGAAGACCCAAGGCTGATCGGCAAATGCTCAACTATCGCAAGCACCAATCAGCCTCGTGGGTGTTGGAGAAATGTTTCGTAAGGGATCAAACAGGTCCAATGTGGGTTGCATTCTCCACTGCACATGCAATCAATCACAGCGAACATTTCGGGCCGCAGCATCCCCACTATGGACCGGCAGTCGGCCGTGTTTGCCCCAATTTCGAAATAGGAAACGTGGACTTGTCAAATATGTTGGTCGATGGGCACGCATATCGCACGAACAGCGAAGCGCATTTAGAATTCCAGTATTAAACAACACCATTTGTTGGTCAATAATCACTGTAAGCAGGTTCATCATGGTCATCGGGATCTTGGCAGTGGGGGGACCAGTCTACCAGCCTTTCAACTCTAAAATAGGTCTGAATAGGAATTTACCTCTTCGCCATATTTGAAATTTCTTCTCAATCAAGCACGAAATTTGCTGCAGCTCTTTTTTAATGCGTCATTGTCTGATTAGTTCTGCCTAGCCAAAGATGCCAACATAAGAATTAAGTAAGTGCTAAGCGTCAGGTTTGAATGGTCAACCTGGATATTGATATCTTTTGCTTTTACATTGATTACTCGATCGTCATGTTTGGAACAACTACATCGTGTTGTAGCCTCTCATGTGGATGAGGTAGGGAAAGCTTCGCATCGCCAGCACTTTCGAAATGAATAAGTGTGAAAATTCCCCAGTGCAGCATCAGATAATGTTCTTGCGCTAAGCATCAATCGTGTTGACAAGCTGACGGGTTACCAACATCCCATTGGTGGAGATTATGACAGGTACCAGAGCCACCACGGCACAACCTCAGAGCAATACTTAAGCAATGGTGCTTTTAGTAGACATTGCTTTGATTGCTGATGCAGCATTATAGGAATAGTAGTGGCTCAAGGCAAGTTCATTTCGCATACAACAGTCCCTCAGATCCCAGAGCCTGACAGAATTCCCTGGGGTATTAGCTACTTTTTGTTCCATGAAGCAAATGAATTTCGGCGAACTCTCATTAGGAATACCTGAGTGTAATGGACCTTTCCCTGTTCAAGCCGGCGATGTAACATTTCCGACCGAGCGGGCTATCCAGGAGTTCGTCTTGGCATGCATGCGACTCTTTCCAGCCTCTGAAAACCCGAGGACTTGGGTCGCTACATGTCTGGTGGACAGCTTTCTGGATGCAAGATTCAAAGGAATTGCGACGGCGTGGTTTGCTGACTCGCTCGGTCACACGGCCCGCTCGGTGCAGTACGTGACGAGGAGTGCCTACGCGATGTGTTTGCCAAGTAGAGACATGAGAAATAGTTTGATTTCCTGCCCAGGACCCAAGTTGGCATTCTACAGGCTCAGCTGACTAGCTCTGGCGGCGCAGCAGTCTCTGGTTGGCCGTGCTTGTTTAGCGAAGTCTGGGTTACTTGGCATGGCTTGGAGGGTCCGGGGATGGGATCCATTGAATGGGGTACAGTAGTTCATGGGGTAAGTCTTACCCCACGGGGAATGTGGGTGAGAAACGACTTTTGGTGCGAGTGAGAAGAACGCCACGAACAGCTCAGCTTGTAGGACCTCGGTGTCATGCCAGCCGAATTCTCTTGGCACAAATATCTCGCTTGGGACGCATTGGTGATGCCTTTTTAAAGACCCCTCCCCATCCTCATCTTCATCGACCAGTCTCCCTCTGCTCTCCCATCGGCACCATCCACTGTCGTATCTAGCCCGCCAGTGGACTCCTCAACAACAACATATTCAACATGGCGCTCGACAAAGAGGGCGGTCCCATTGACCATGCCGAATATGAAGTCCACGACTCGCAAGCCGAACTAATCCAGTCCGCCGTCATCGCCAGTGACGAGGAATCCAAAATCTCTCGCAAAGAACTATTTTCAAGGTACTGGCCCGGCGTGGTCTACAGTGGTCTTCTCAGTATGGCACTGATCATGGAGGGTATGGATGTCGGCCTGATCAACAACTTCTTCGCGCATGATGCGTACCTAGCCCACTTCGGTTGGCCCGACGCCAACGGCAAGCAGGGTGTCTCTGCATCGTGGCAGTCGGCCGTTACCAATGGCAGCAACATCGGCAGCATCATCGGTCTCTTGTTGAACGGTTATCTGCAGTCTCGCTTCGGTTCCCGCCGAGTGTACATGGCCACCATGGTGCTGATGGGCGGCACCATTTTTGCCCTCTTCTTCGCCGTCAACATCCAGATGCTTTTCGCGGCCAACATTTTGTGTGGTATCCCGTGGGGTGTTCTACAGACTCTCACGACTGCATACGCTGCCGAGATTTGTCCTGCAGCCCTGCGAGGTTACTTGACCGCTTGGGTGTCCATGTGCTGGGGTGCCGGCTCATTTCTGGCGGCCGGCGTTCTGCGCGGCTCTCTTAACATCTCGGGCGACCTCGGTTGGAAGTTGCCATATGCTCTGCAATGGGTCTGGGTCGTCCCGCTATTTTTCGTCGGCGTCTTCGCCCCCGAGAGTCCTTGGTACCTCGTCCGCCGCGGTCGCATCGAGGATGCCGAAAAGGCGCTGCGCCGCCTCGCGCGCAAGGATCTGTACACGGAGCAGACCATGGCACAGACGATTGCGCTCATGAAGCACACTAACGAAATGGAAAAGATTGAAGCCGCCAATTCGAGCTACCGGGATTGTTTCCGTGGCACGAATCTGCGCCGCACCGCCATTGTCTGCATGGCCTGGATTATTCAAATTCTCAACGGCCAGTCGGTGACCGCCTACGCTGCCGTCTTTCTGAAATCGGCCGGTATGCCCACGACTCAGGCTTTCAACTACAGCATGGGCATTCAGTCCGTCAATATTGCAGCAACAACTGTCGCCATCATGCTTATGGGTAGGGTTGGCCGTCGTTTCTTCTTCTTCTGGGGATCCACGAGTATCGGAGTAGCTATGCTCATCATCGGTATCCTGGGATTCGTACCAGGAGCCGCAAATGTGGCCCTTGCGGTAGCCATTGTCATGATTGTTGTTCAGACCATCTTCAAAGTCTCCCTAGGCCCCACCACCTATGTTATTGTCGCCGAGACTTCATCCAATCGAGTCCGCGCTCAGACAATTGTCATTGGCCGCGCCGTCTACGTCACGGGCCAGATCATCATTGGGCAATTGAATCCTCGCATGTTGAACTCGACCAGCGACGCCTGGGGCTGGGGCGCAAAGTGTGGACTGTTCTACTTTGGCCTGTGCTGCATTTGGGCGACTTGGATCTTCTTCTTCCTTCCCGAGACCAAGAACCGTAGTTTTGCAGAGCTAGACATTCTTTTCCAGACAAAGACGCCAGCTCGCAAGTTTGCTTCGACTCATGTCGACAGTAAGTCACTTTTTGCTTTATCACCTCACTTCATGTGTGCAGACACGACTGACCACTCTCATTACAGTATTCGAAATCACGGGACCCAAGGAAGACAAGAAAATGCAAGATTGATAGTCTCGACAGATTCGATTCTACAAAGGGATGGATTTATGAATTATATTGCAATAGCAATGATGAATGATCGATGGGCTTGCGGGTTGACTTTGCGACCCACTATAAAGAGACTCGGGGCTCCAGAGCGCTGCTCCCATATGTTTATTTCACAAGTCGGAGTGGGAATAGACAGGGTATCTCTTGTGTGAAAGTAGTTCACCGCTACGATGTCCTTGATGCCAGAAAGACTGAACCTCGTGCCCTTTATCAATGCTCAATGATTCTTTCATCAAGATATACCTGTGATGTGTTTTTTCCTCTATCTCCCTTGTCGGTGGGTGAGCACATAGCACGACAATTGCTTTTAGGAACGACGTTGTCACTGGGGCAAATGCAAGTTTGAGGCTGCATGCGGTCTTGTAGGGTTTTAAGTTTAAGGTGACCACGGACCCTACCCTTCACCCAGGCCTGGTCATCTGACATTCCCTAGGACCTACTGGAAGTCTCACCCCATATTTCTACAGCCTTGACGTTTAGCAGCACCTCCGCACCCTTGGCTTTCAGACTTGCAGACCCATTATCTGAGATCATGAGCTGTCCTCCAAAATGAAGGCATCTCTCATCGGCCTTGGGCATCTCCTCAAAACGGACAGCATGTTGCGATGGTCCAAGAATGAAGACAGTTGGGCGGGCAACGTGTGTGATAGTGCCACCGCTTTCGACCTGATCATGCACAGCATCCATCTGATGGACAATCAGGTCAGGGTCATCTTCAGTTTGTTCCCCCAAACCAAGCTTCGTTGGAATCAAAGCGCCGAAGATGGATTCCTCGCCCGAGGACGATAAGCCACGCATGACCAGAAACTTCAGATCGGGCATCGTATTCATGGCGCTCAGCAAAACATCCGCAGTCGGGCGAATACCCGTATTCCACTGATGAGCGATACCAAAGTTTTCAAAATCCACATCTTGGTTGACTATAGTCGCAAGCTGACTCAAGCGAGGCAAATTCATGAAACTATCCTCAGGAGGTTGCGGTGCCAGCCAATCGCCGGAAACCGCAAACGGCGTAGCTTTGAGGAATGCCGAAGAGAGCAATCTGTGAAGTGGGTCAAACAAGAAAGGCGTTTGTTGAAGGGCGTCATCGAACTGCGGCCATGTGATGATCTCTGAGTCACCCGTTTCGCAAAACAATGCTGTTAGACTTCTTGCTGCATCCTCGTACTGAGATAGATTTGGCTGACTCTTGTGCTCGAACTGTAAAGCTAGCAAAAATGTAACAAAGACTGTGAACTCGTCCCGAGGTATAGCCAGAGTGTGAAGCTGCGGCTGATCCTTGGCCAGTGTCTTGGCGAGGTCACGGAAGTCATCGCGCTTCACATCTCCGTAGGGTGGATTGGTCTCTGGCTGAGTTGCATGGAGTACATCAAGCACGTCGTGGTACATCTCATCACCATCGTCGTCGAAGTTGACAGTGATCCAATCAGTCCAGCGCGAATCCGTCGAGGACTGGGCATTGTCAGTGGCCCGTTGGCATGCCTTGATCGGGTCGGAGGAGCTTTCATGTGTGTTGGTGGCCAGACTTTGGAATAGAAGCCTGCGATGATCCGCTGTGGTGCGTGCGCGAGAGCGGTTGCTAGCTACAACAAGGCTTTGGTGCAAGTCTGGCAGGACCCAGGTCAACCCGCAATATACTTCCGAGAGTGAAAGGCTTGAAGGCCGCTCGCCAGGTCGAGCATGAAATGGCGTGGCACCTAGATATGCAATGATGTTGTAGACCAGAGGGCCGAAATCCGAGCAAGATTGGGGAAGACCGCCCTTGTCATGTAGCTGTGAGGTGAATGATTCCTGGTCAAACTCGTGCAGTCCATTGAGTATTTTCTCTGGTGCAGGCTGGAGAACGTTCTTTGCGGCAAGTTCGAGACGTTCCAAGATGCGAGAACGGTCGAATATGCCTTTGGCTATCCACTCGTCAATTCTCTCGTCCTGGGCCATTTTGGGAGAGGATATTATGACAAGAGTAACCGCCTTGCCTGAATGTTCACGTGCAATAGGTTCTCCGGGGGAGCTGAACTTGCAATAACGTTCGTATGGTGATATAATTATAGTGGTGAAAAGGGAAGGGACTGTTGTAAGGTGTAGAATGCATGATCCATTATTGCTTACCTGTTGTCGGGGGCTTTTTATGTAGTGCTAGTCTGGCGGCCGGGGGCTACGAGCTAGCCACGTGATTGGCTCATCATTGTTACTCTTCCACGACATCATGTCAATAAGAACCAGAATCAAGGCTGGTTTCATTTCTGGTCGGATTCCTGTATCGGCTCAAAATGGCAATCCGCAGATCACTCAATCGGCGAGGCAGTACAGTGACATCACTCGGGTGTTCTTCTAATCATCATTACCTGATAAGTTTGTCACAACGATGCCAAGCTGACATGTAAGGAATTTATGCACCAATCCCTAAATCTTTTTCGCAAATGGCCGATTGATTCCGAGCCGTGTCACTATACCTATTCTATCTGTGTCCCTGGACTTTTGGACCTGCTTTGAACACAGCACAGTCATTTGCGCTAACAGCTGCAGCGTGGAAGCGGAAAATGTGGACCTGAAACCATCCTACGGCATCTGTGAGCCGTTAATGTCAGCATAACGCCCCAGAAGCTCGTATTTACAGCCACTGTTGTTACATCATTCCATAGTAAGGATCAACATAGGGGCCACCAGTCAGCAATGGCTGTGAGACTGCCCCAAATCATTTCACGAATGTCTCATTTGAAGACTTTTGGGGATGCACAACTAGCCTTGAGTGACGGCGATCAGACATTGGCCGCCCGCTCCTCAAAGATCTGCGAGGCTGAGTTGAGGAAAGAAGCTATCGCCGATTAGCCGTCCACATGCACATGGAACCATCCTGCGAAAAGCCTCATCGTCGAGTATGACGACCTAATGATCTGCATCCTTTTGGTTTCAAAGTGGTGAAATATTCTCCCTTTTGACTTTGCGGGGCATACCCAGTTACACAACTCTTGAGAAATCCTTCAGACAGCCTTCAATAGAAGGGAATGGTAGTAAATACAGAAATGTCTCGAAGACTCAGAATACTCTAAAACTATAAAGGACACCTGATTAGCCCCAGCGACTGGTAATTATTCTCCATATCAACCACTCCGATTGAACTCACGACCACCCAAAGCTACTTTTCACAATACACTACAACTTTCCACCCTTTTGATCAATTTAAAATGAAGTTTTCTTCCGTCCTTTCCATCTTCTTGGCTGGTCTATCCATTGCCAGCCCTCTGGGTCAGCCCCAGGAAAGCCACGAGCTGGGGATTCGTGCCGATGAGACCGAGAACTAACTTACCTCGCCCGCCGTGCAGAGGACAAGATCTCTGACGAGTACAAGAAGGTCCAGGCCGCTCATAGCGATCTCAAGAATGGACAAAACTATGCATTCAGTGTCACTTGTGAGTTTGTGTTGGATATACGATGGACCAGTCTTAATAGTTAACGATATTTTGATAGGGCCGCTCGGGGATGGGACAAACTTTGATTCAGAAACCCCACAGGAAATCCAGGACTTGCAAAAGGAGCTTGGATTCAAGCACATTGGTGTATGTAGATCAAGATTACTGCCGCCAGCCAGTATTCCCCGGTATAATTGCGATATCACGACTGACATGGTTTCCTAGGTCATCGTAGGGAAGGTTACAGACGAGACAAAGGGTAAGGGGAAAAATAAGCACCAAGAGAAGAGTTTCACCGGCCAGCTTTTCCACTTGATCAAGAAAAAGGATGGATCTGCAGATCTCGATGTCAAGAATTACAAAGTCAGCGAGAACCTCTTCAAAAATGGCCAGCTCAAGTATCTCAAAGATGTTTCATCAAAGAGTGCCAGCGATGCCAAGAAGAACGCCAAGAAATACTTCGAGGATGACGACCACAAGAAGTACTCGGTTGCCGACAACAATTGCAACTCCTTTGCCGAGGCATTTGAGAAGAACTTGTAGTGGGTCTACCACTCTAACAGCCGAAGCATCTAAAGATAGGTTGACTTGTGAGTCTGGCTTGAGAAATAACGTGGCGTTCTAGAAAACGTTATGGAATGTGTGGTATGTTATGCATTCATTTTGATTTTGGAGGTTGTGGATTCGACGACTTACGTAGTAGGTCATACACTCGTTTTACGAATACTACGTACATTTGGCAAAACCTTGAATGGTTCTTAAAAACTCTTTGCTCTCGCACCAATGTCATAACAAGAAATTTTGCCGATTGACTGCCATATTCCTAGTCGCTGCCATTTAATCATAAATAACGCTTCTCCCTGTCACAATCGATAACGATAAACATGAGATCACG